>PJEM01004226.1:0-106253 GCA_004023845.1 Helogale parvula
AATGGCAGCTCCCCCTTTTGGATAGGCGTGGTTTGATGTGGTAGGTCTTGGAGGCTGCTCTCAGAGGCTCCGCCTTGGTGTCTGCAGAGATTAGATAGGCAGGCGTCACGCCAAGCTTTGCTGAACTATGAACTGTAGGCCACTCTAATGAGTCCGATCTCCTTTTGCCGCGGTTGAGCCAAGTTGTATTTTCAAGGCCTGCCTCGGTTCAAAGTTCCAGTCCATGCACTTTTTATGCTACCACAGGTGGGATGTTTTTGTTTTGGTTGCTAGCTTCTTAGGGGGAGGAATCAATTTGTCTTGGCTCTGGCTGGGATTTAGGCTGCCCCTGCCTGGGGCGAGATGCACAGCAGGAGGTGATGTGCGTGTGTACGGTGTGCACAGTCACTGACCCAACCCCCAGCGGGGATTGCATTAGCGTTGGGGGAGGAATGAGGGTGTAGCTGTTGCCTGAGGTGGCGCCGGGAGCTGCTGGAAATGAGCTGGGAGCTCCTGCAGCCTGCGCGCGCACCCAGGTCTCCACCGCCACCAACTCTCTGCAGGGATCGTGCAGAGGTGGGGGCTATCTTTTTTCCCCTGTTGGCACCCGGGATATAGGGTTTGCGTGGCCAATGCTGGGGGCGAGATGCGCCGCGGAAATGAGGTGCGTGCTCCCACTCCCAAAACCGAGGTCGAAGTGAGCATCCCTGATACCGCCGCTGCAGTGGTGGCCGATTCCTTGCCAAGATGGTGCTGGGCTGGAAGGTGTTCCTTCCCTTGCGCCCACTGGGTTCGGGATTTAGGCCGCCCAGCAGTTATCTATGGAGTGAGCTTCTCCAAGCGCAGTTAAGCGCTCTTTACCTCTTCCCCAGAGGCAGTACTATGAGTGTGTTCAGTCTCTCTGTCTCTTCCTTTTGTCTCTCGGGCTCCGCACGCTTGCCCTGCGTTGGGTTGGGGCTGCCACCTCCCCTGCCCATCTCGGGCTGGCCCGTTTTCCAATCTCCCCAGTTCGCACTCACTCACTCAGGTATCCTTCAGGTTCTCTTCCTTCTGGAGTCCGTATTTTCTCCTTCCGCTCTTGCAGATGAGAGCAATGCCCTTCTCAGTTTGATTGATGGGGCAGACAAAGTTTACAGAGCTCCCTTCCTCTCCCGATTTCTTTAATCTTATCTGAAAAACTATGCTTTCCGGAATCCCTTGTAACTAAGTTTCTAGGTATTAGATATACACACATGCTACCAATTAGATGTAGTCATGTGAAATCTTGAAGGTAGACCTGTGGTGATGGCCCCCTTCCTGCATGCCTTGATTATTTTCTTCTTGTAAGAAAGTTCATATATATGATGGTCTTCTTGGGTTGTTTATTCTTTTAATATTTACTCTATGTATTCTTGGGTGTTAAGAGCCAAAACATCCCTTCTCCAATTTACTGACAGTATAGTAGCAATAACTTCTTGTTTCTGGTCTAACTCTAGGATTGGCTTCAAATGGAGCAGCGCTCATAATATGTTAACTTGATAATGTTCTGGAAATAATTCTAAGATATCAATATAGAAACATGTTACCTCAGAGACACCAAATTCTTGTATTAAAGTTCTGGTTTATGATACGTAAAATAGCTTTTATTTCCAAACTGAGTTCTCACTGATCCAGATATAAAACTTTCTCTCACAATCTCCTGCTACAACTCTATTTTGCACCCTCTGCCTGGAACGTTCATCTTTCCATATTTATTTTGGCCTATTTTTATTCCTTCATCAGTATTTAGATCATAAATTATCACTCATATATAATTTTAATATCCAAACTGCAAGATCATAGCTATAACAATTTTTCTGGGATAAATGATTCGTCTAGTACTTAAAAACTTTTGTCCTGGAAACAAATGGACACTGTTGGAATGGAATTCACCTGGCCCCCATCACATAATGTGGCAACACCTTATAAGATTCCAAAGTGACTGTGGGATGAAACCTTTTCTTTGTAAGAAGAACTTGAAACAATAATTTAAATACTTTCTTTCATAATGTGTTGACAACTCGGATTATACACAATGGAGTCAGGAAGAAGAGAGAGAGAGCAGTTGCTGCATTTTGAATCTTCATCTACTTTTTGGTGAAGAGGGAAGGATATGCTACAATCTGAGCTCAAATTTACTGAAAGAGGTTTTACAAATAGCACCTAGAAAATTGTAAAGGATTTCCCTTTAGATGAGAGACACAGAGAATTAGAATCTTACTTG
The DNA here is from genome assembly GCA_004023845.1 of Helogale parvula. Lineage (NCBI taxonomy): Eukaryota > Metazoa > Chordata > Mammalia > Carnivora > Herpestidae > Helogale > Helogale parvula. Next base: position 2,222 of record PJEM01004226.1, read on the forward strand.
CATCTGTAAAAAATAGACTATGGATAAGATACAGAGAGTGAGAAATGGTACCTAAGTGCATTAATAACTGTGAAGGAAGAGCGGTGGGTGTTGGGAGCAGAATGTTATCTCAGAGTTTGAATAGCTAGAACTAAAGAAAGAGTCACGAACCATTCGGATAGAGAAGCATCTTCTACCCAAGCTGAGACAATTGTAGTAGAGAGAAGTCAGGCTGAGAGTCAAGCATGCAGAAACTTCTTGAGAAAAGAGGGTAATATTTAAGGAACTGTTAGATTCCAACACAAGAAAGGAATAAACATAGTTTTGTAAATTTCCTATTTAAGTAAGAACTGCCCTGTTGCCATTCCACTCTGCTCAGTTGTAAGTGTGTGGAGGGATGCCTGGTGGCTCAGTAGGTTAAGCATCTGACTTTGTCTGAGGTCATGATCTCCCAGTTTCATGGGTTCAAGCCACATGTCGGGCTCTGTACTGGCAGCTCAGAGCCTGGAGACTGCTTCAGGTTCTGTGTCTCCCTCTCTCTCTGACCCTTCCCTGCTCATGCTGTCTCTCTCTGTCTCTCAAGAATAAATAAAACATATAAAAAATTAAAGTAAGTGTGTGAAAAGTGGAGTTTTGTTTATAACACGAAACTAGGCATTTTATTTTCTGAATCAATATTGCTGTGATTGTTTTTAAAAAGTATCTTTAGAACAGCATATTTCTTAAAATCAAACAGTAAATCCTTGGGTCCAGCAAAAGTTGTCATGCATGACCAAAGGAAGCTCCCTGAATAACATGAACAGAAAGAGGCCAGAGAGTATACAAAAATATGCTGGTATTTTTGTTACTTTATGAATTATATATATGGACATATTAAACAGTACATAATACACAAAATAACCATAACATAGATAAATCATTTCCCTCCAGCTATTGCTCTATTTTTCTGCTTCATGTTTGTAGGCAAACTTATTTAAGAAGTTATTTGCTTGTAGTTTTCTTTCTTTAAATACTTTTTAAGGTTTATTTATTTTTGAATGAGAGAGAGAGAGAACGAGGGAAGGGCAGAGAAAGAGGGAGACACAGAATCCGAAGCAGGCTCTAGGCTCTGAGCTGTCAGCACAGCTGACTCATGAGCTGCGAGATCATGACTTGAGCTGTAGCTGAATGCTTATCTGACTGAGCCACCCAGTCACCCCATTTGCTTGTAGTTTTCTAATACCTTAGTTAACTCTTCATCATATAATATTTCTCTCTTACCCATAAGTCCCATTTAGTGTTATTTCTAAAATGACCAAGAGACTCAATGTTCTTAAATATGGACACACTTTCTGTTCTCTCATTCTTGATAACTTTTCTTAGTTCTCTTCATTTCAAAGGCCATTCCCTGATCATCTTTACTATTTAAATTATAAGATTCACATTTCTATAGAGAACCTTCTGGGCCTGTATTCTCATGTTTTTTTGTTTGTTTTCATGCTTTCTATTGGAACACATCTGTCTACTGGTTTATATGCTACCTTTGAGTGATAAATCCCATCTTACTCTCTGAATTCTAGCACTACCAATTTACCTCCACAGAAGTTTGGTATCATAAGAGTCTCAAATATAATATATTCTTATCTGACTTCCTGATATCAATTATTGAAACCTATTTGTCTCTTTTTCATTAAATCACACATTATCAAGACAAACCTGGATATCTACCTAAATTTACTTCTGTCCCTAAAAATACAAATTCCATTCTATAGGAAGTCCTATTAAATTTGCCTTGAAAGTGTATCTTGATTTCATTCAATTTTCTCTATCTCAATTGTTACTACAAATATCTTTCACTTTGACAATGATAGTCTTTTGCCAACATAAATCTGTACATTTCCATATATGTTTGCTGTAATTCCTTCTTAATAAAGAAGCCTAGAACTGTTTGGAAATTTAAATCAGAACAAATTATTCCCCAGTTAGAAACTGGGGACAAGACTTTCAGGATGGTGTTATAAGGTACTTGACGAAACATTTACTAAGCTTGTCCAATGTAGTCATCAAGGCATCTTGAATGAACAGATACTCTCTATCAAAATCCTAGCTGCTTTGGGGCAAAATTGACAAAGTTTGTCTAAAATTTATTTGGAAATGAAAAGAACCCTGATTAGCCAAACAATCTTGAAAAAAGAAGAAAAAAGTTGTATACACACTTCTTGACTTTAAGACTTATAAAAAGGTGTGATAAGATAGTAAATTACCGGCTTATGGACAGAAATATGTATCAATAGAATATAATTGATAGCCCAGAAATAAACCCTCAGTTTTATGGTCAGTTGGCTTTTAACAAGTATGCCAAGACAAATAAATGGGGAAAGCATAGTCTTGTCAACAAACAATGCTAAGAAAACTGGGTATTCACAAGAAAATGAAGTTGAACCTCTTTATCATACCATGCACAAAATTAACTTATAGAACTCAATGTAGAAGCTAAAAAATAAAGCAGTAAACTTTCACAATCATGGATTAGGCATGATTTCCTACATAAAGCATTAAAATACAAGTAACAAAAAGATAGATAAATTAGATTTTTAATTAAAAATAGTAAAATATTTGTGCTTCAAAGAACAGCCTTAAGAAAATAAAAACCATCTACATAGTGGGAAAATTACATGTGATTATCGTATATTTATATATCCAGGATGTATAAAGAATTCATATTTTCAATAAAATAAATAACAAAATTTCAAAAATGGCCAAAGGATTTCAACAAACATTTTTTTTCTAAAACAGTTGTATAAATGATCAATAAGCATATAAAAATGGAATAAACACAAAGCTCAACATTATTAGTCATTAAAAAAATGAAAATCAATGGGGCGCCTGGGTGGCTCAGTTGGTTTAGCCTCCAACTGCAGCTCAGGTCATGATCTCACAGTTCGTGAGTTCGAGCCCCATGTTGGGCTCTGTGCTGACAGCTCAGAACCTGGAGCCTGCTTTAGATTCCATGTCTTCCTCTCTTTCTGTCCTTCCCCCACTTCCACTCTGTGTGTCTCTCTCTCTCAAAAATAAACATTAAAAAAATGAAAATCAAAACTATGAGATAATACATCTTCTTCACTAAAATGGCTTAATCAAAATGACATGCGACAAGAATTATTGATGAGGATGCAGTATCACTCATAATAGCCCAAAATCAGATGAACCCAAATGTCCATCAACTGATGAAGCGATAACAGTATGAGAAATCGCCATACAATGGAACATTATTCAGCATGAAAAAGAATGAAGTACATAATATACGCTTCAACATGGGAACCTTGTGAAACATTACGCTAAGTGAAATCAGCCAGTCATAAAAAGGCATAAATGGTATGACTGCATTTAAATGAAGTATTCACGATAGGAAACTTTAAAGACACAAAAAGCAGACCAATAAACTCCTGGTTGTTTAGGACTCAGAAGAGTGTTTGTGGGAAGAGTGATTGCCAGTAAGGACATGTTTTTGTTTTTGTTTTTTTTTTCTGAGGGGAGGACAGGGGGTAATGAATATGTGTGAAAATGAAATTATTTTGATACTTTCACAACTATTAAAAAGAATAAAAACCGCCAAATTGCACTCTTTAAATAAGAAGATTTTGTATATTATATCACGATTAAGCTGTTTAAAAGTAAATATAAAAAACTTTATTGCTTACCAATACATTAAAAGAAAATCAAATTCTCATCACCTTCTAAAATCTGTACAGGATCCTTTAGGATCTGTCCCAGAATACTTCTCCTTTCCCATCTCTAGTTACCTAGCCATCACTCGTTTTCTCTAGACACATTAGTCTCTAATCATCTCTGAATATCTACCAACATAGTGTATATTTTGCTATCTTAACATCAGTGCACAGTCTATGTTCCATGTCCTCAAATATCTTGACTCATTAGATCGCTGGTTCTTTGGCATTGTTCAATTCCCAGCATGACTTTATCAATTCAGACAGGTTTGCTCTCCCCAATGGCGTCATGATTCGTTCACTCTGACCCTACCTATCACAACATGGTCTTCATTATAGTTCAGGGGATTATCTAATTTTTAATCTGTTTATTGTCAGTTTCCTCCCACTGGAACGTGCATGATAACCATGTGATCTTCATTCACTTCTGCAGCCAGTGCCCAATCTTATACTTGACATGCAATAGACTTAATTATTAATTGTTAAATAAATAAAACAACATTTACTGCTTTTGGTGTGCCTACCTAGCACCTAAAATCTGATAGTGGAAAAAAATGCTAGGCTAAATGTCAGAATGAATAGCAATTTGGCTGTCAGCAGATAAATAACTTTGAAAGATAAATAATTTTGAAAGAGGTTTTTAAAATCTCATATCCTCATTTTTTTTCTACTCCAGAATAATGACCCTGATTCCTGGTCCACCTACAATACAAGATAGACAATAATTTCAAACAAGATAGATAAAAAAAGTCAGGCTTTTACAAATCGTAAAATGATACTCAAATAAAAATGATATTGCAACAATATACTGAGGCACTGCAATGCAATCTTAATATTTCCTCCCTTGCTATCAATGGACTTCTTTCCTCTACCAGGAATTTCTTGGTCATAGATAACAATCTGGATCTTTTCTGTATTACTCTACTTCAAAACTAAGGTTAGCATTTGCTGTGCCATTGATTTTCTTTTAAGAACACTATTAACTTTCCAATAGATTATTACCTCTCCCCACCTATCTATTCACCATCAGAATTGAGTTAAGTCTTTTGGAAAATTCATGATATAGAACAATTTTGACTTTAACAATTATTTTGACCATTCGGTTTTCTTTCACAATTTTTATAAAGACTTCTGTTTTTCTCTAAACCTATAATTTGAAATGTCAGAATGACAATGACAATGTTATTCCTTTTCTCATGATTTATAGTTTTATAAAGGGTGGTTTACAGAATGCTTTGAAATATATTATGACATATGATTGTAACAATAACTTTTATTCTCAGTTTATAGATGATAACATTGACAAGAATTTTGATATTTTTGCTTGGGTTGACAACATAAGTTGAATGTATAGGATTTAAACTGTAAACTTATTAGCTTATGAATTCCTATTCTAGAATTAACACAGCTCCGTTTTCCTCATTTCATCCCTTTGCCTTTTGCCCTTTTTTGTTTTTCTCTTGTCTCTCTTATCTCTCTCCCCTATCTTTCTTCCTTGTCCCACTCCCCTGGAACTTAACTGGCATTAGTTTACAGACAACTCACAAGTCTTACAAAGATAGTTCTCAAAATAAATGTTCTGACAGCAGCCAAAATAAGAATGTACCAAGGATTCTGAGCCAGATACACAAAAAACAATCTCCCAATACACCAACTGCAGCTTTTGTAGCAGTTAAAGTAAAGAAAATAGCAACCTGAGAAAGACCCTAAGTCACACAGCCTTCCTTTCCCTATAAAATACCCTATAAAACATCATTAAACTGCCTAATAAAACTATATAAAACCTCAATCTTTCTTAGCTTCATGAGTTACCTGGTTTAACGTGTTTTCTGATGTGCATCAGCTGACTAAAACCTCCGACCATTCTTTGAGTAATTTCTGCTGTTTTTTTTCTTAAACTTGACACTGCTTAAGAGCAAAAAACACAGTTTACTTATTTTTGCATATCACTCATAACTTCCTCAGACCTAATCAGACTTTCTTGTTTATAAGATCTTGTCAATAAGATGAGATAGATTCATCAACATTCTGTAGTTTAGTGAAACCAAATCATAATTAAATACCTTGTGCATTTACCAAACATTATCAAAAATTAAACAGAATTAATTCTTACTTTACATGCTAAGCATATTGTCCATATTTTCTAGCTAATATGTGTTAATATATATTTACTATATGTGTAATCATTTCTGACATTCTCTATCACCTCTCTCTTTTTTAAGGTTTAATAGACAATTTATATTTTTTTCTTTTCTATCTTCTTTAATTAGAAAGATGTGCTTCTCAAACAAAATATTGTCTATTCACTTTGTTTTTTTTTTTAATAGTTTGTTGTCAAACTGGTTTCCATACAACACCCAGTGCTCTTCCCCATAAGTGCCCTCCTCCATCACTGCCACCTCTTTCCCCCGCTCTGCCTTTCCCTTCAATCCTGTTTATTTTCAGTATTCAATAGTCTCTCAAGTTTTGCATCCCTCTCTCTCCCCAACTCTCTTTCCCTCTTCCCCTCTCTTCCCTTCCCTTCCTCTCCTAATGTTCCTCCATTAGGTTTCTCCTGTTCTCTTGTTAGACCTATGAGTGTGTGCAAACATATGGTATCTGTCTTCTGCCTGACTTATTTCGCTTAGCATGACACCCTCGAGGTCCATCCACTTTGCTACAAATGGCCATATTTCATTTTTTCCCATTGCCATGTTATACTCCATTGCATATATATACCACATCTTCTTGATCCATTCATCAGGTGATGAACATTTAGGCTCTTTCCATGTTTTGGCTATTGTTGACAGTGCTGCTATAAACATTGAGGTACATGTGCCCCTATGCATCAGCACTTCTGTATTCTTTGGGTAAATCCCTAGCAGCGATATTGCTGGGTCATAAGGGAGTTTTATAGATAGTTTTTTGAGGAACCTCCACACTGTTTTCCAGAGCGGCTGCACCAGTTTACATTGCCACCAACAGTGTAGGAGGGTGCTCGTCTCTCCACACCCTTGCCAGCATCTATAGTCTCTTGGTTTGTTCATTTTAGCCATTCTGACTGGCATGAGGTGGTATCTCAATGTAATTTTGATTTGTGTTTCCCACCTCTCTCTCAATTCAAGAATATAAAACCTTAGCCTAAATTTACACTTGAACATCAATTACTGTTCTAAGAGTATTCCTGAACACTTCTGAGGTGGGAGATGTATGAAAACCTCAACTTCCTCATGAAAGCATTGTTATTATGGTAAAATTACATAACTTATGTAAGAATCTCCGATTACTTTTGTCAAACCATGGGTTATCATTATAGGTCATGAAGAATGTAATTTGTAATTTTTTTAAGTTCCATAAAATAGGTTTGGGAATTTGAGGTCAATAGATTATGAGAAAGATGATATACAAAGAGAAAGAAAGGATGTAAAACAAGTGAATACTCATGAATTTAATTAATGCTAGTTTTGTGTGATAATGTTTAAAACTATTAGAGAAAGTTTAACTTTGCAAATGTTCTAGTAATTATGATTTATGAACTGCAAAAACTGCAGGAATGAAGAATACAGTACATCTAATTGGGTCCATAAAAATATGGAAGCCATTTTATGATTTAGTGTAAATATTCCTAAAGAAAATAGAAAAGCTTTATATTAGAAATTTTAACCAAAGTAGTGACAAGGAATGATCCTCCAAAGAGGTCATATTTTAGATTGTTAGATTGAAACTTAAAATATTTTAATAATTTTTATAGTTTCAGGTTTTTATTTACATGTAAGTAAGTTAACATACAGTGTAATATTAGATTCCATGGATTCTAGTGATTCATTACTTATTTACAACCAGTGTTACTCACAAGTGCTCTCATTAATACCCACCACCCATTTAGCTTTTTATCTTGTTGAAGTCCCAATGGTTTATTTTTGCTTTTTTTTTTTTTTTTTACCTTGCTTCAGCAGATATACCTAGTAAGAGGTTGCTACAGCCAGTAAAGTTGGAGAATAAAAAGTCGATGTATAGAAATCCGTTGCATTTCTATACACTAATAACAAAACATCAGAAAAAGAAATCAAGGGATCACTCTCACAATTGCACCAAAAACCATAAGATAGCTAAGAACAAACATAATCAAAGAGGTAAGAGATCTGAAGTCTGAAAACTATAGGACAATTATGAAAGAAATTGAAGATGACCCAAAGAAACAGAAAAAGATCCCATGCTTATGAAGTGGAAGAACAAATATTGTTAAAATATCTACACTACTCAAAGCAATCTACAAATATAATGCAATCCCTATCAAAGTGCTATTATCATTTTCACAGAGCTAGAACAATCCTAAAATTTGTATGGAACCACTATACACCCTGAATAGCCAAAGAAATCTTGAAAAAAGAAATGTAAGGCTGGAGGCATCAAGTGTATTACAAAGATGTAGTGATCAAGACAGTATGATACTGGCACAAAAGCAGACACATAGATCAATGGAACAGAATAGAAAACCCACTAATGGACCCATGAACGTATGGCTACCTAACATTTGACAAAGCAGGAAAGAATATCCTATGGAACAAAAGGAGTTTCTTTAGCAAATGGTGCTGGGAAAACTGGACACCAACATGCAGAAGAAGGAAACTGGAGCACTTTCTTACACCATACAAAAAAATAAATTCAAAATGAACGAAAGACATAAATGTGAGACAGCAAGCCATCAAAATCCTAATGAAGAACAAAGGCAGTGACTTCTTTGACATTGTCCATAGCAAACTCTTATGAGATATGTCTCCAGAAGCAAGGGAAACAAAAGCAAAAACAAAATACTAGGACTTCATCAGGATAAAAACTTCTGCAGAGCAAAGGAAACAATCAAAAAAACTAAAAGGCAACCTTCAGAATGGAAGAAGATATTTTCAAATGACATATCTAATAAGGAGTTAGTATCTAAAACTTCTAGAAAATCTACCCAACTCAACATTCATAAAAAATAAAGAATCCAGTTATGAAATGGGTAAAATATATTAATAATTATAATGGATATTATCAAATTCCTCAAATTTGTTTAAATTGAGCAAACTATCTCCTATTTACTGGCAGATTTTCCTACTCAATTGAATTTAGGTAATTTTCTTTTTTATTCTGAGTATACAAATAAGAGATACTTGACGGGAAAATTTATTTTCAATATAAAAGTCTTCCCTGAAGCAAAATATTTACAAACAAGTTATGAAAGTTTATAAATCTTGTTAAAAATACACAACACATGTGAATATTTGCATGTTTATATATATTTATGGAATTCAAGTAAATAACTAAAGAATTTAAACACAAAACCCCTATTCCTAACTGTAATTGATAAGGCAAGTATTATTTGAAACATGCTAGTAGCTCTAAAGTCTACTTAAAACAAACATCAGTATTAAAAATTATAGTTTTGGAGCACCTGGGTAGCTCAGTAAGTTAAGTGGCCAACTCTGGATATTGGCTTAGGTCATTTTCTCACAGTTCATGAGATCGAGCCTCACGACGGGCTCTGTGCTGACAATGTGGAGCTTGCTTAGGATTCTTTCTTCCTCTCTTTTTGCCCCTTTCCCACTGGTACCCAACTCTCTTTTTCTCTCTCTCTCCCTCTATCTCAAAATAAGTAAATAAATATTTAAAATTGTAATTTTGATGTGATAGAACAACATTATGAATCATGCTGTATCTGGAAGCTATGTCAAACTAGACAAGCAAAGATTGTAAACACGAATAATAAATATTGTATACTTAGTCTGAAGGATCTTTTTAAAATTAACATTAATAACTTCTCTCATCAATTTATATAAATTAATTAAATTAGATAAAACCACAGTGTTAGTAAATTCAAAGTAAGGATTCCATTTTTTTTTTTTTTCAAAGTGAGGATTTCAACGCTGGTCTGTAAACTTCAGGGTCTGAGTACTGGTGTGAGGAGGGATTTTGGTTTCCATTTCAAAGAAGGAAGAAATCTAATTTGATCTGGTAAGAACTCTCTCCTTGGCTTGCAGACAGTTATTCTCTTGCTATGTGCTCACATGGCCTTCCCTCAGCGCATTTGTACATGTGGAAAAAGAGATTTCTCTCTTTCCTCTTATAAGGCCACTGTTCTGTTAGATTGGAACTTCTTTTTGTGATTTTATTGAATCTTAATTACCCCCTAAAGCTCAATCTTCAACTACAGTCACACTGGAGGCTAAAAGGTCAACATATAAATTTTGGGAGGATGTCAGTTTGGCTGTAGTAAAGCACATACAGTAACCCTCACTCACCATTTGCCTTATTTGTGGTTTAACTTTCAACTGTGGTCTAGAAGCAGGTGAATCTCCTTCTGACTTAGCATCAAAAAGTCAGTAGAAGTCCAATATTATGTTATAAGGTCTATATCATTCACCTCACTCTTCATCATGTAGACATTCTATCATCTTATACAGTCACAAGAAGAAAAAGAGTAAGTACAGTACAATGGGATATTTTGAGAAAGAGACCACACTCACATAACCTTATTATAGGATATTGTTATAATTATTCTACTGTGGTATTGTTGTTAATCTCACACTGTGCCTAATTATTAAGTCAAACTTCATCATAGGTGTATGTATGTATAAAAAACATAGTATATGTAGGGTTCAAGCATCCACTGGGGGTCTTGGAATGTATTGCCTGCAGACAATGGGAGACTATTCTACTGACTTTTGTTGCTACCCTTTAATCTCTAAAGGTATTCTGTTGGAGAACTGAGAGACATTCTTGCAAAACATATGTATTATCTCACAATAATAATTTTAGAAGATCTTATATTCTCCCTACCAGAAAATTAAGGAAAGCACAGTTAATAAGAGGGAAAATGAAGTGATTAAGGAACACTTCAGAATTAGGACTTAGACCATAACTGTCCACAAGTCAAGAACAAAACTATGAATAATGAATATCATGTAACAGAGGTTAGAGATAATGCTAGAGGAAAGTGTTGTCTGATTTAATTAACAATACCAAGATAAAGAGTTTTTAATGGGAGAAAGATTTGAATTTCTCATTTTATATATATATATATATATATATATATATGTATGTATGGGTGCATATATATATATGTGTATATATATATATATATTTCCTTAATTTATTAAATAATAGCTTTCTTGGCCAGTATATAAATTTGGCATTATTTCATGAACGATGATTCTTGCAGGTAAGTTAATTGCTTTTGATTCAAGATAATACATCCATTGAAATTTGACCATTGATTAAGAGTTCTATTGGAATTTCAGCTCTCTTGTTATTTTTAATTAAACTTGTGAGACTTTACACTTTAATTTACAACATGTGCAGCAATTATGTCTCCAGGCATTCTCATACCATTCTTAGTTTCCTTAAGTGAATAAAAAAGTAATCAATTAATTGATTTTTAAAAAATGTTTATTTTTAAGAGACAGAGAGAGAGAGAGAGAGAGAGAGAGACAGAGCACAAGTTGGGTGGGGATGCAGAGAGAGATGGAGACACAGTTTTGGAAGCAGGCTCCAGGCTCTGAGGTGTCAACACAGAGCCGGACGTGGGGCTCGAACTCACGGACCACGAGATCATGACCTGAGCTGAAGTAGGAAGTTTAATCCACTAAGTCACCCAGGCACCCCATTCAATTAATTGATTTTTAAGGTATTTTATAAACCATAATTTATAATTAAAAATCAGATATAGCATGAGCCACAAAAGCTAATTTTCTCCCAATTTTCTGTGCATGTAAGGCCTTCTACAGAAATAATTTCTCAATAGTCACATTTGATAGTGTATTAGTGTTCCCTCCTGTATAAGGTAGACTTCTCCATTTTGAGGTATAATTGTAGATATTTTCCTCTAGAGTCCATCAGGATTACTCACACAGTTCTAGAGTGAACTTTTAGCTTTATGGTTTACGGCCAAAAAATATTTACACAGGAAACATGTATCTATTATTTAGTTTATGGAATTTCAATCCCATTTGGCACATTGACATAAAATTAACTAAACTACTCAGCAAAAAACTGGGACTGAGGAAATAGAGAATCACTATTCTAAAATAGTTTCAACCTGCTTTAATTGGAATAAAATGTTTAGAATAGGTATTTTTCTAATAACAATTCAACCTGGAACAGAAATGTTTATGCATTACTAGACTATCAACTTCATTATTTTGCATTTTCAAAAGCACTCAGGTCATCACTACCAATTCAAATAGAAGAGTACATATAATTAAGGCAAGTCTGTTTAATGCAGTGGGAAAACAAATATTTTTAAAGTCAATTAATTGAACATAACAGGTAGAAGTGTGGTTGATGCTATTTGCTAAGGCACAGCTGACTTATACTCCTTTATTTTATAATAATATACATAGCTTAGTGCTAATGATATGAGTATAAAAATGATACTTTTTAAAAGGCATTTATCTTCACATTAAAACATTTATTAACAATTGCTCCTCACTAAAAAGTAGCCGTAGGCAACGTTTAAATTTTGAAATTCATCCACATTAGAATTTTTCTGGCCCATGGACAAAAATGAAAACATATACTTCCTCCAGTTTTCTAATTGGAAAGTTCTGAGTGGCATTAATTTATGGTTTTGGAAGCTAATCACCTCTGGCCTGGAATTAGGAGAGGAAAATGTTAACTGTAATGTAAGTTTTAAGAAAAAAATCAAGCAATTTAAAATAATGTTGAGATACATTTTTCCTCTGAAGAACTCCCACACTGGGCTTTATTTATAACCGATTTGTTGCAAATATTCATTCGAAAGTTAGTTTTAAACACTGACTCTGTAAGACAGAAATATGCAAAAAATACCCAAGTTTTAGCAATAACTAAATTGCTATTTTCAGTTACAATTTATTATTATTATTATTTTTATTTTAAATGTTTTATTTATTTTTGATACAGAGAGAGACAGAGCATGAGAGGGGAAGGGACAGAGAGAGAAGGAGACACAGAACCGGAAGCAGGCTCCAGGCTCTGAGCTAGCTGTTAGCACAGAGCCCGACGTGGGGCTGGAACCCATGAACGTGAGATCTGACCTGAGCTGAAGTCGGAGGCTTAACCAACTGAGCCACCCAGGCGCCCCTACAATTTATTATTTTTAAGATAATCAATGTGGAGCTAATAAATAAAATATGGTAGCTTGTCTTTTTTTATGTAGTATAACAATATTATATAGTATTAATTGCTCCAAAGGGGTATTTTCCAGGAAAACTATACCCATTCAATTCAAATATCTTAAAAAATTTAAGAAAATGTTATCAAATTCAATATTCAGATACACAAGAATAACTAGCAAGGAAGACGCAAGAATGGTAACTTCATAATTATTTTATTTCCTCACTTTTGCTTTATGCTATAACCTGTACTCTGAGCTAGCTGGAATTTAGATAAGGCCCTATTAGTCACAGGCAAACGATCAATTAAGAACATTTACACCTATACTTACCTTATTTGTTTCGGTAGCAATAATTGTGCATTTTAATTGATAAGAGTGGGTATTTGGTACATGGGGTTTTTTTAAATACAGGAAATCTATTATGCACGCATAAAGTATAAAATGCAAATTATTGGGGGGCCTGGGTGGCTCAGTCAGTTGAGCGTCCGGCTTTGGCTCAGGTCATAATCTCAATGTTCATGGGTTCAAGCTCCACATCCAGCTGTGTTCTGAGAGCGCAGAGCCTGGAGCCTGCTTCAGATTCTGTGTCTCCCTCTCTCTCTGACCCTCCCCTGCTCATGCTGTCTCCCTTTCTCAAAAATAAATTAAAATATTTTTAAATTAAAAAGTGCAAATTATTAAAATCTGAGTTTAACAGTGCCCCATGCCTCAAAACAATTTGACATCATTTTATCAAGTTTGAGGTTTCTTTTTTGTATTACATTTTCTTAAGACCATTTTTTAGTGATAGGATTGGAAACTTAGAATGCCAGTATTTCCATACTATTGGACAAATAAACTAAATTATTAAAATATTTAGCCAACTGGAATAATTTGCTTACTAGAACTCTTTTTTTGTGTATCAATCAGTGTCTTTTGCTTTGTTAACCTGAATATTTCACTCTCTTATGGCTTATACATTCAGAGATTTATTAATATTCAGTTTTATTTTCTAAACATGTACATAGCAGTAGATAATTGGAATTACCAATGATTCAAAGAACATGGTAATTGGACTTTACTAAGTTAGAGGATGTGAAGTTGGAAGGAAGTCTAAAATTTGTTTTCGCAGAAGTTGCAATACTCTATTTCCTGTGCAAATCTGGAAACATCATTTGAACTTTGTACTCAAGTTTACATTGAATATCTCTATGTACTAAAATTAAATATATCTTCACTATGTAAGTTTAGTTACACAGTTTTGCTACATTATAAATTGACCTAGAAATATAATTATTGGGAAATATTTTATTTTTATTATTTATTTTTAATATAATTTATTGTGAAATTGGTTTCCATACAATATCCAGTGCTCATCCCAACAAGTGTCCTCCTCAATGCCCATCACCCACTTTCCCCTTTTCCCCACTTCCCATCTACCCTCAGTTTGTTCTCAGTATTTAAAAGTCTCATGATTTGCCTCCCTCCCTCTCTGTAACGTTTTCCCCCCTCTCCTCTCCCCATGGTCTTCTGTTGTTTCTCCAGATTCATATATGAGTGAAAACATATGGTATCTCTCTTTCTCTGCCTGATTTATTTCACTTAGCATAACACCCTACAGTTCCACCCATGTTGCTGCAAATAGCCAGATTTCATTCTTTCTCATTGCCAAGTAGTATTCCATCATCTTTATCCATTCATCAGTGGGTGGACATTTAGGCTCTTTCAGTGATTTGGCCCCCACTGAAAGAGCTGCATACACATTGGGGTACATGTGCCCCTATGCGTCAGCACTGCTGTATCCCTTGGGTAATTCCCAGCAGTGCAATTTTGGGGCATAGGGGAGTTCTATTTTTAATTTTTTGAGAAACCTCCACACTGTTTTCCAGAGGGGCTGCACCAGTTTACATTCCCACCAACAGTACAGGAGGATGCCCATTTCTCCACATCCTCACCAGCATCTATAGTCTCCTGATTTGATCATTTTAGCCACTCTGACCAGTGTGAGGCAGTATCTCAGTGTGGTTTTGATTTGTATTTCCCTAATGATGAGTGATGTTGAGCATCATTTCACGTGTCTGTTGGTCATCTGCATGTCTTTTTTGGAAAAGTGTCTATTAATATCTTCTGTCCCTTTCTTCACTGGATTATTTTTTTGGGTGTGGAGTTTGGTGAGTTCTTTATAGATTTTGGATAATAGCCCTTTAAAATTTACCATAATTAGCTATTTTATTGCTGCCTCTTTTTTTTTTCTTAGCTTGTGTTTTTTTTAATTTATTTTTGAGACAGAGAGAGACAGAACACGTGTGGGGGAGGGGCAGAGAGAGAGGGAGACACAGAATCTGAAACGGGCTTCAGGCTTTGAGCTGTCAGCATAGAACCCGATGCGGGTCTTGAACCCATGAACCGTGAGATCATTACATTAGCCGAAGTCGGACGCTTAACTTACTGAGCCACTCAGGTGCCCCTTTTTTTGAAAGAGACAGAGAGCACAAGCCAGGAAAGGGCAGAGAGAGGGATATCTAGAATACTAGGCAGACTCCAGGCTCTGAGGTGACAGTGCAGACCTGATGCAGGGCTTGAACCCATAAACCATGAGATCATGATCTGAGCCAAAGTTAGAAGTTCAAATGACTGAGCCATCTAGGCGCCTCTTTAAACAAACTAGAATGGACAACTGAGGTAATAATAATAAAAAAATCTCTTAACTGTATAAATAAAATATTGCTTATATCAGAAAAAATATTTTCCA
This sequence comes from Helogale parvula, assembly GCA_004023845.1. NCBI lineage: Eukaryota > Metazoa > Chordata > Mammalia > Carnivora > Herpestidae > Helogale > Helogale parvula. The sequence continues at coordinate 17,754 of PJEM01004226.1, forward strand.
TAATTTTTCATTGACAACCTCACATAGGATCCATTGAGTCTGTATACAGATGCAGCATACAACAGTCTAGAAATTCCATATTTCCATTCAAAGTGATTTGAAATGCTATTCCATAGTAACATGGAAATAACACATTTGCCAAAATTCCTTTCAATCTGTTTCAACAGATGTAGTAAAAGAGCCGTTTCTAGTTTTATAGCTACCAAAATATATGAGAGGAAAACAGTGCAAATAATTTTATGATCAGGGCCTGAAAATAAACCAAAAAAAAATATATATATATATAATGGAGACAGTATTGATTTGGCACTATATTACTCTACAATATTCACTGAACTTACAAAAGTTGCCGGTGTTGTGGTTAATACAAAGCAATCAATATTCTAAACATAGCAGTTCCATCTGGCTCGGAATTATATTTTTGTTGAGCATCTATGTATTTGTATTTTATTACACCTCAAACCAAATTATGTGATATTATCTTGGAAACTCCACTTTTATATATTTTTAAATGTTTTGCAATACCTCTACTTATCTTTGGAACAGAGGGCTTTTCTGAGAATCTAATCGAAAACTTTTATATGCCAAACAGCATCTCTCAGGAAAAAGTCTTTTATGGCACTGTGATATTTAAAATTAAAAAAAAAAAGAAAAAGAAAATCTTAGAAGACAAAGTCAATGTTGGAATAGGTTGTGCATAACAAGTAACCTAGTTCTAAAAGTCAAATCATTCAGTCTGCTAATAAGAAAAACCCCTTGGATGAACTATTTAATTGGGTTTAACAAGACTGTTTATAGCTAATCCTAAATGCAGTGATAGGAAACTGAAGGCCTATACTCAATGTTAGTTTTGCTCCCTTTAGATCTAGCTTGTAATTACAGTTTGGTCTTTAATTATTCTGCTTCTCATTTTCAATTTATGATTAAGACCAACAGCATCCCTGGAGATGGTAACTGCTGGCGTGGACAGGAATAAAATGGAAGACAGCAATTCCTTTAGCCAACTGGCCCAGGTGGCCAAAGTGGATTATTTTTGTTGTGGTGGTTGTTGTTTTTTTTCTAAAGTGGTTGTTCAGAATAAAAAAAAAAGTGGAGTTCATCATTCAAGGAAACCAGAACATATCTTTCCAAATAGACGCCAGGACATTATTTTATAACATTTTTAATGTATTTTATTGTGAGGTTGGTGATGCCTAAGGCCACTGGTCCTGAGCCCATAATGCAGTTCAGTTCCAACTCTATAACACACTGACTTTAGGACTTTGGAAAAGGTTCTGAAGCAGTGAATAGTTAAATCTCTGCACAATGAAGCATGATAGAGCATGGAGCACAAGAGTTGTGCAGTTGATTACCTCAATATGTGCAAATCATTCCCAATACTACCTGGCATATTGTAAGCCCTAACATTTAAGTAAGATATTACCATTGTTATTGATTAAATTACTTTTAGTGATAATGAGAAGATCTTGCTAATTCCAAATTGGATGTTTTCAGTTGACTTTAACACCGTTCTCCAAATGGTAGAGCACAGAATTATATAACCAATTACTTTAGGAAGAAAACTGAGATGTTTATGAAGAATGTAAAATAATGCATATAACTTTTAACTATTTTTATTCACATAACAGATATCATGTTCACTCAAATAACCACTTACAATTCATGGTATGCTTTCCAACTGCCTTCATCCCAAAACTAGAAGTATCTTCCTAAACTCTGCTTTAAAGAAACATCAGTTAATCATGACAAAAGATAAATGGGAAAAAAAACCCAACAAAAGTATTAAAACGTAATTAGACTCTAAGAGTAGCACATATGCTTGATATGAATAATGCAATAGGTTTAGAAGTTTAACAGAACAGTATAAAGCAGTGACGATAAAGCTAGAATCCAGTGAGTAGATGATGTTATTTTAATGTCACTTAGGGCGAATAGAAATAGCCAGGACATCACATAGAGACATTTATTGAGTCATTTGATTTATCATGTGGTCTCAATGCTTAAAATGTTGGACATTAGTTACTCCATGTAACAGACTCATGTCAGCCCATTTGACATCCTAAATCATGTCCATTGTGGAACTTGCAAGATTTCTCTGGTCCCCTTTAACTGTTTAGAGCAGTTTGATGTAGAAATTATGGATCTTTCAAAGTCCTGATTAACAGATTTAGTAATTCTAGACATTTTTCTGATGTCCTAATATCCAGTTGGAAGTAACCTTTCCTTTTCTAAATTCTTGTAACACCATGTCCGTGAATGTCTCAATACCTTTTATTAACATCCTCTAGAGAAGGATGTATCACTGTTTGAAGCCAGAATGCCATTTGTTCCCAATACCTTTAAAAGTAATGAGGCATAATGAACTAAGTTGACTCAGGTCTCACTGGAATGTTATCCCATCCTGAACACTTATGAGCCTCATCTTTTCCCCAGAAGAGCCTGAAAGCATCTTGGATCCCTCATTGTGGTGTCATTGAAGCACTGTGGTCTGTGGAAAACAGGTGGTACTAAACATTTTCTGTCACATGTTTTCGTCACTAATAACAAAAAGGGCAGTCAATACAGCCATATACTTCTCTGCTGTATTACAAAATGTATTATAAACTGTTGCTTCTCTTTTTTATATTTTTATTTATTTTGGAGAGTGCATAAGTGGGTGAGGAGCACACAGAGAGAGGGACAGAAGATCTGAAGTCGACTCTGCGCTGACGGCAGTGAGTGCAATGTGGGGCTTGAACTCATGAACCATGAGATCATGAGCTGAGTCGAAGTCAGACACTCAACCCACTGAGCCACCTAGGTGCCCCAAATTTTTACTTCCTTCCCCCTTTTATAGATGGTGGCACTGAGCTTCAGAAAGGCAAAGTTGCTTGTCTCAAGTCACATCTTTTTAAAGTGGCAATGACAGAATTTGAACTCAGGTAGTCTGACTCCTGAGCCTGGGGTCTTTACTACTGGAAGGAAGGAGGGAAAGAGGGAAGGGGCAAAGGAAGGAAGGAAAGAAGGAAGGAAGGGAGGAAGGAAGGAAGGAAGGAAAGGAGAAATTGAACTGGGAGCCAATTGAGCATCAGCCTCTATACTAAGAAAAAATTTTCCCTCTGCTAATTAAACTTGTTACTAGTTCCATCTTCATATGGTCAACTTTTATTCCATTAGATATCAGCCAAGGTACTCAGAAATGACAGAGATATCTCTAATGATAGTCCATCTTTTGTCCACACCTTCAAAAATTTATGGCTCCTTTGGTCTCAAACAAGAAACCACTCAGTCAGGGGTTGGCAAGAAATTTAAACGAATGATGAAATAGTAAATATTTTAAAACTTGAAGTCCATACAGTCTCTGTGGGAATTACTCAACTCTGCAGTTGTAACACAGATAATATGTAAAAACAGGGCTTGGCTTAGCATGAGGATGAGTTAATTCTGAGATACTTGGAACACATATTAAGGAGATGTTCATTTTTAGGGTTGTTTGAATTCAAGTCCCTGCAGGTGAGTATCTACTTATATTTTATTCCATGGAGGTCTCATCCTAGTCCTTTTCCTGAGTATTAGAAACAGTGTAACTGTATTCAAATACAACCTTATTCACATAAAAGAAGTACCCAAGACTAGAGGCTTCTTTCTCTCTTGGAGGATATTGGAGAAGGTGGGGGAGACAGTTTAATATTTGGACTTCAAGGAAAAAAAAGTAGGAAGAAGAAGACAGAATGTGGGTTTCAAAGAGAAGTGGTTTGGGGCAAATCATGGTAACAAATTTGAACAAAGTAAACAAGTACAGAAATCACAATTCCAGGCAGCCTGAGTTGAGTCGCTTTCCACAATATTATTCTTCATACTTAGACTTGGGGTCCAAATCTGAATCTACGCTCGGTCTACCTCAGGACTGACACATTGCCACCCATGTTTGTCAGATTTCAGAGAAGTCTTACAACATATTTGTAAAATACTTTGTCCCATTGTAATGAGAACAGAAGAAGAATAAAAGATTAATAAAATACCTTGAGGTATTTGTCACCTAATGGGTGATTATAAGTCATTGCTGGATCCATCACTAGCATCTATAGCAGATAGTGTTATCCAAGGGCAATGAAGGTATAAAAGAGTTTCCCAGCTGTTGCCATATAAGGGGAGACAAAATAAGATGAAACAAATTGTAGATAATGTAAAGTATTGAACATTAATTATATGTATTAGTTGTATGTTATCACCTATGTGGAAGCCTTGCAGAACTAATTGAGGAGATGGCTTATCAAAGGACTTACTTTCTATGAGCATCTGAGATCAAGAGCCAGAAACCATTGTTTTCATAATGACAATCAAATATTCATGTAAAACCATTTATGTATGTTTACAGTTAAGTGTCAAATAATTTTAGATGATATGAAATAAAGGGGAAAAACCTCCTCCGAAATCTCATACAGTACAATATAAAAATGACAAACTATAATATATTAAATTCTATTTTCAATACACTTTGCTTACCCTCCCTCCCCCTCCCCCAGCATTCTCCATTCAGAAATGGCATCAATGTATACTTGGGGCTGATGCATTCCTTTTAGTCACCCGACTATTAAGGATATCAGAAAAATAGTCAAAAACTGAGTGCTATGAAAATTTTTGGAGTCCTACATACTGAGTTCTGCTCTAACTACAATTGCCCAAGAAGAAGGTTATAATAAGGTAAAAGTTTCCAAAAAGAAGGGTTCTCAGTAAATCTTTATAGTTTGAATAAGCATAAAAATTAAATCTTATTTGCTATAGTGCAGAAATAAGTTTTTAGAGTTATGCTACTGGGAACTACTTCACATTCTAAATAGTACAGAAAATTCTGAAGGAAAATAAGCAGAAGAAAACACCTATACTGTAACTGGGATGTACCTTATCATACTAATCAGCTCTAATAAGGAAACATATGATTCTTCTTTTCAGTACATCTGCTGAGTGATTCTCATAGCCATGCTAAACTTGGATATTGAAATCACTAGATTCTAGAGAGAAAGACAGAGTTTGCCAGTGTGATTTGGCACTTAAAGAATAGTTGAATATATTTGATATTAAATATATAAGTCAGGAAAATAGTCATGCATTGTGTGCATTTTTAATTGTCTCCAAAAACCTGAGTTAAATCTGGGTTACCTTGGGGTCTCTTATCTAGAACTTGAATTAGACCCAGCAGGCAACCTTAACTGAGCCACGTGATCAATGTCACCAATGTCCGTCTGCTGAGCCTTAATGATAATATGCTGAATTTGGAGACTATCTCTCATTGCATTGTGTCAGAAATAGGAAAAAAGGTGATCAAAAAGTCACCTCACAAAAATAAAAATGCAGAGTAAGATGGATTTTGGTGTCTCCTAAAAATGTGTTTTCATTTTCTTTCTCCTTCACAGTTGACATTTTCACCCTCGGAAAACACATCCCTTCTTTTTCAAATAACATTTTGCATCATCTGCCATTTCAGCAGCTGATTAAGTTCCATGTCACTCCTTGCCTGGCTGAGAGAGGGTCAAAAACTGGTTCATCACATGCCCAGCACACACTGTGCTTTCTTCTTTTTTTTATTTACAATGGCTTGTATATTATGAAGAGACTCAAGTGACCCCACACAGAATAAGATGACCACTTCTCTTATTAAATCAAAGAGAAAGTCTTGGTTGCATAGCTAAGGGATTTTGGAAAGTTTATTACAAATTTATATTCCTGTTCTTTCTAATAGGCTTAAAATAACCAGTCTCTTTCATAGTTCTCCTTTTTGCCCTTACTTCTTTACTCACTTAACTGGTATAAATGTATAGTGTTGGCAAACTTAAATTGGGTCATATCCCATAGGAACTCAAGTTCAGAACCTTTTTTTTTCTTTTATATCATCTATGTTTTATGATGGGCATAAGAGAATTGATAAATGTGCCCCATCCCGGGATGGAAGGTTAGCACAATACAATCTCTCTTTTTTTTTTTTTCTTTTATCACCTTATGTATTAGAATTGCAGCAAAAAGTAGGATACATACCATATTTACCTGAAAAATCTGACCACTTTTAAAATCTGGTAATACCATTAAAAGACAGTTACAAGGCTTTTCAAGTGCAAAATAAAAAAAACAAATTCTAGCAATGGTCTCATTAATTAGCATTACAATGAAAGGACGCAGGTCTGAATCAAACTGACTCCACAACAAGCTTCAAGTTTCCCCTCTGACCTTGGAGGCCTAGGCTTAGGTTTCTCAGAATCATTAGACAATAAAAGGGCACACATTGCCCAAGGCAGGAGGAGGGACCACCCTTGTAACACCCAATCAGGAAAGGCCAGCTAACACTTTTAGCATTCTTAAGGGCAGGCCTAGAGATAGAAACTATAGATAATCACTTATTGCTTAAGGCTAGTTACACCCTACATGAGGATCCTGGGTCCTGGGTCCTGGGTCCACTCTGTAATTGGTTAACACTCTAAATGTTGTGATAGGGTCCCGCCAAAAGTAAGGAACACTCTGGACAATGTGTATGGTTAAAGTTACTGCCAATGATGTTATGTGATAAAGATTGGATCACTATACTTGTGTCACAATTTCCTGTAACTCCCTCTTCCCAAAACTCATAAAAGCCCTACCCCGCCTTTGTTCGGGGCTCTCAGCATGGATCCACTGCATTGGTGAAGCCTGTGAGCCTGAGCTTATAAGCCAATAATGGTAATAAAGCCCTTTGCTTTTGCATGCGTGACTCGGTCTCCCTGGCGGTCTCTGGTTTTGGGGGATGATATTGAAATCTTGGGCATAACAACTCCAAGGCATGGACTCTACTAACCTGTCATTTCAGTGACAAAGTCAGTTGACTGATTACACAACACGAGTTGTAGAACCCCAGCCCTGGGGTCTGTGAGCTGATCTAAATAGGCATCAGATCCAGAAGGGATTTTGCACCTGGTGAAATAGAGGGAGGTAGATTAATTACAGATCTAATAATTGATTCTGTATCCATGATCTTAGATCTCAACAAGCTTGTCCCATTCTAGTTTGTTTTGCTTTGAAAAGAAAATCAGAATGTTTTTCCTAGAAATCCTTTAGGATCAAAGGGACAAAATATTTTGTGAGAGTGATGGTTCACTGAGTCAAAATGTTTGGTTTGTTTGGAAATCAAATTTGCAAAAGAATATGCATATGAATAAATAGGGGCAGAATCTTGTAGAAGAGATTCTTCTGACTTCTTAAGTGATTAACTGTTATCTGAGCACAGAAATTAATGCATCTTAGCTTTTGTTCAATGGAATATTCAACTCCAAGTCTATCTGGGGTTGATTTATTCATCCAGTATGTATTTATTGAGCACCTATTTGTCAAGAACTAAGGATTTAAATAGGAACAAGAGCAGCTTATTACTGTTCCTTTTGCAGGAAGCTTTTGCCTGTGAGCAAATAAAATATTAATCAAGTGAGCAAAATAAAAACTATGATGCATTCTATAAAAAAAGTTACCGTTACATGAGACTAACAGAGTTTTTCCTAATTGATGAACAGATAATATTTGATTGATTTGATGAACAGGGACATTTGAGTTGAAATACAAAGCACACATTAAAATTTCAAAGGATGCATTGAACATATTTATTTTTCTATATATAAAATATAGAAAAAAACACTCACTAGACAGAGGAAACAGCATGTAGTAAGAGAGGACAAAGCACACCGAAGAAAGTGAAAGAAGGCTAGTGTCAATGTTAAACAAGTAGTGAGGGTATTCAAAGATGAAGGTTGAGAAGTAAGTAGGAGACACACCTGCACGTTTTCTCGACCATGTTTACACCTTCCCCCTCATACCAAAAGCAATAAAAAGACACTGAGTGTTGTAAATATGGATGAGTATAGAGAAGGAGATGGGGATAGATTCAAACAGCATTGTATTGCAATGAGTACTCTGACTACACTTATAACAACTTAATTTTGTGTAGGAGGGTGTTAGGAGATTAATTCTATAGCCAACACAGAAATTATATGTGTGTGTGTGTGTATATATAACATATATGTGTGTGTGTGTATAATATAAAATACATAATAATTATAATTAGTACAAGATGGATGCATATGAGATCTAGGACGTTAGGTAGTTTTATAAGCTTATCTGGGGTATGAAAAGAACAGAACTTGATGACAGATTATAAATAGCTGTGACAGAGAAATATGGTGGCTAGGTTTCTGGTTTGTGAAAATGGTTGTACATCCATGTCATTCAGTTGATATTGGAGATTCTGGAAAAATAAAGTATTAGAGTGTTAGGCTGTGGCAAGAGATAGAGAAATGAGAAATGACAACAAGGAGATTAAAGGCTCCTTAAGGAAACATGATGTTAATAAAGTCATGCTATATAGCATTCCCTAAAATTCCCTAACATATATCCCATATGAAACATGATATTATCTGTGTCTTTAATAAGAAATAAATAATGGCTGAGACACCTGAGTGACTCAGTCAGTTGGACTTCTGATACCTGCTCAGGTCATGCTCTCATGATCACAAGCTCAAGCCCATTATGGGAGTCTGCACTGAGCATGGAGCCTGCTCGGGATTCTCTCAGTGCCTCTCTCCAACTTGTGCTCTCTTTCTCTCCTCTCAAAATAAATAAATAAACATTTTAAAAAATAATAAATAAATAAATAATGGCTAATGCAATTATACATTCAGATTTAGAATCTAGAAATGGGAATCCTCGATTTAAAACTGCATACTATTGTGAGAGTAGGTGCTAAAAGTCTGTGAATAAAATAGCTGGATCCCACTGGTGCTACCTTATATATTTGTATAGAATGATCTCAGATCCAGACAGTTAACATATATGACTTCCAAATGTAGAAACCTGACAATGATTTTACCAGATAGTTTAGGGTAAATAATATGTACTGCCATGGAATCCAAAATAATTGGGTCATTAACATATCTATATATTTATCAATTCACATTTATGGAGCATCACCTGATAGACGGGCATGACAAGAAAAATGATGAGGAAAAAAAAGGAGTAGTTCTGACCCTCCAGAAGCTTATACTTTAGTGGGGGATATAACCACATAAGAAAGATATTCAAAAATTAGAATTAAATATGCATGCAGAAAAGTTTGCATCGTCACTTTGTAGCCAGATGGCCCAATGTCAATTTCCAGCTTAACCACCTGTTTTGCCTTTGGGGAAGTTAAAAAATTCCTATGAGATTTTATGTCTCCTCTGTATCACTGGCATAACAAAGTTCATTATAAAATAAAGTGATGAAAATTTAATATGTTTTGCACAGAGACAAGTATATAAAAGCAAAAAATAGTATGTATTTTTTCTGGAAGAGAGAATCATTGAACCGAATCTTGAAAGATGAAGAGAATTTAACAAAAGTAAAAGGAGCATTTTAGACAGAAGAAGTATGGGAAGAGTCAAGAAGGAGTGAAGACTCATAAGTGCATTGTGAAATAGAACACATAAACTTGTCAGAAAAACCTGGAAAAGAACATCCATACATGTAACTTAGATGTAGCATTTTATAATAATATGCATACCTAAATAAAGTTTTCAAAACTTTGATATGACAACTCAGGCAAGTTAAATGGGAATGTAGATGAGTTTTTTTCTTAAATAAGTTTAATGTGATGCTAAACTCAAAAGATCAACGGTATGTTCAATTTGAAAGCAACAGTTGTAAAGGGTATTAAGTAAACCATGAGATGCTTGGTGTCTTTCAGACATGAATTGTTGTTTGTATGAATACTGTGTGTATTGATATATACTCACTAAATAATTATATTTTAGGGTTAGGACAACAATCAGTATAACCTCAATGATGCAAGTTTAAAACAAACCAGTTGAAGGATTAACCCATATAATGAATGATAAATTTATAGCCTCTATTACACTAAGCTAATGATCATTGCATTAATAACCACCATTTCCCAGGAGATTACTACGTAATTATCTTATCGTATATGTGTAAACGTGTGTGTGCCAGAATGAGGATCATAGTCACATAAAAACAAACTGGTATATATTTAACTTCAAAATTGGCATTGAGGGACGCTTCGGTGGCTCAGTCGGTTAAGCTCCAACCCTTGATTTAGGCTCAGGTCAGATTTCATGGTTGGTGGGATCAAACCCCGCGTGAGCCTCTGCGTTGACAGTGTGAGCCTGCTTGGGATTCTCCTTCTGTCTCTGTCCCTCCTTCGTTTATGCACGCGCTCTCTCTCCCTCTCTCTTTCAAAATCAATAAAATAAACATTAAAAAAACATTGATATTGAGTATCAGTTTTATGCATTCAGATCCTCTTTACTTAGTTCACTGTTTTGTTTTGTTTTTTCCTGCACTGTTTAAGAGAGATTCTGGACTTTTCCAAGTGCCAAGAAATATTAGCTGAATGAACAACTTGCTTATGTAAAGAGGATCCGTCTCTTAATTCACCCTGATTCTGATCTGGAATGACAATTATCATGTTCTGATCAATGCAGAGTTAATATGCAAACCATGTCCTTTTTCTGCTTAACTTCTTGCTGCATTTGGAAAATTAGCAGAAGACAAACTTGTCTACATCAAATTTATATGCATTCCATAAAGTATCAATTTTAGGTGCTAACCAGAAATTATTTTGAACCAACAGGATCCATTGTATTTTTTTTCTAAGTATTTTAATGTGACATTTTCTCTTGTAAATTTCAGTAAATGGGGAAAGACGGATGAATTAAATATGGCAGGTCAAAGGCAGTACTGTGACTAAATTACAAAACAATAAATATGTGCAGAGTTCTGTGTGGAACAGTCCTGTAGTCTGATTTAAGAAATGAACTGTTGATTCATTGGCAATTTTCTAACTTAAGTGGTGTTCCTTTGACAAATATCTAAGCTGCACAGATTTTATTTTACACTGCTATCTCCTGACCTTTGAAGAACTTCTGATTGCAGTCATTATACCATAGAATTACAGACTCAGTGAACATGTATTTTCAGTTATGGCCTGAATATTTTTATTTTCTTCTTGTGTTTATTAGCAGAATGAAATGTTGATAAGAAGAACATAGTCTGAGGAAATTCCTGTGAGTTGTTAGAAGTGTTCCAAAACACATGGGAAAATGGGAGAAAGATAAAAATTGGGACAATACATTTCTTTCTTATACCATTTTAAACATGTACAATACATTTAATGCAAAAATATGTTTGCAGACATTAAATAATTTTCCTATCTTGAATATTTCTAATTTCATGAGGAATAAAATAAAAAGCTCAAAAACTTTTTTGATTTTTCATTGATAGATGAACTATTCTTTTAGAGAAAGGAAAACCCCAGCCCTGAACTGGGATCTGAGAAACTGTGAGTGCGCAAGAGTTCCCTTTTCTACACATCCTCACCAAAACTTGTTATCTTTTGTCTTTTGTGGGAATATACTATGGTATATTTTGGAAATAGCTATTCCATCAAAACATATTTCATTGTGATTGAGATTGATGATTAATAATGCTGAGCACCGTTTCATGTATTGATGGCCCTTTAAATGTTGTCTTTTGAGAAATGTCTATTTACAGCACTATTCACAATTACCAATCCATGGAAATAACCCATGTCTATCGATAAATGAATGGTTAAACTATATATATGTGCCCACTATACACATTTATATACATGCTGTAGAAGAGACTTCAGTCTATTTTTAGCCTTAAAAATTCTGCCATTTGCTACAATATAGATGGATCTAGAAGACATTATGCTAAATGAAATAAGTCACACACAAAAAGACAAATACTGAGTGATTTCACTTATATGTTGAATCTAAAAGGTCAAACTCAGAAAAGCAGAGAGTAAATGGTGGTTGTCAGGGCCTGGGGTGTGGGCAAAATGGGGAAATGTTAGTCAAAGCATAGAAAGATTCAGTTATGCAAGACAAGTAAGGGCTGGAGATCTAATGTATAGCATGGTGACAATAGTTAACAATATTGTATTCTATGTTTGAAATGTAAGATAAATTTTAAATTTTCTCAGCACACACACAGACACACACACACACAGACACACACACACAGACACACACACACTGCGTACAGCTGATGGATAAGTTATTTAATTTGACCATGGTGATCTTTTTTACTATGCATAAAAATCAAATTGTGAACCTTAAAGTATTTTAATAAAATTGTTAAAAAGAGTATCATCATGGAAATATTCATTTATATATTCTTTTATATAACAATTACTTGAAGTTTGTGTCTCAAAAATATTTCACGTTTATCAAATAAGTAGGCTAGTGCATATCTCAAATAATTAAACCTACCATTTATTGTTTATTAAAGTCTACTAAAGGCTTTGTATGCAATACCTCAGCTAAAGGGATTATATAATATTTTACTATTATCCTTTATTCTGAAAAATTTTTAATGGTTATTTTTTTTGAGGGAGAAAGAGACAAAGTGTGAGTGAGGAAGAGGCAGGCAGAGAGAAACAGAAACACAGAATTAGAAGTGGGCTCCAGGGTCCAAGCTGTTAGCACAGAGCCAGACATGAGGCTTGAACTGATGAACTGGAGAGCATGACCTGGGTTGAAATCAGATACTTAACTGACTGAACCACCCAGGTACCCCAGTTATCCTCTATTTTGAAGGAGAGAAGAATGAAATTTAGAATGAACGAGTAATATTATGAGGTTGGATATTTGGTGCATGTACCAGATTTTTACTACATAAGGTGAATGCACTTGATATAGAAAACAAAGGAAGCCATGCAATGATGCCAAAAATGTCTCCATGGTAACAGAGTTTTTTGCTCTCTAACTTTTTACAAATCACAAAATATAAAATATCATAAAACAGGGAGTGAACTAGATCACATTTTGCATTAGAAGTTTTTTTTTTTTATAGCATGGTTTTCTTTTTCTTTTTTTTTTTTTTAATAGTTTATTGTCAAATTAGTTTCCATATAACACCCAATGCTTCTCCCCTGGGCATTAGAAGTTTTAAGTAGGGTTTATTTTTTCTGAAGTCTAGACATCAATATCCCATGTAAGGCTTATGAAGCTAAATGTGTCCCGGCTGTAGTTCAAACCTATGAAGTAAGGATTGCCATTTGATTTAATATAACCTCTTCCTATGGTTTAGCAAAATAAAATAATTCTCAAATTAAATATCTGGTCCACAATCCTACTTTTATATTAGAATTAGAATTATATAATTACATATATATTATTATTGTCCCTATTTATTAAAAGATTAAATGACTTGCTGAAGTTATACAGCTAATAGAAATAAAGAATTGATATTTACCCAAAACATAAATGTGCAAAGTAAGTTCCTACTCTGTAAGAAAGATATCATTTTCATTTAATTATAATTATAGAGGCTGAGGTTCAAGGGCATTGAGCAAGTTGCCTAAGTTTACAGAGTGTACAAGTTGTGAAGCCTTAATTAAATCACAGTTTTTTCTTACCCAAACTCACACACTCTTCAGTCACCTCAAGGAAGTAAATTCTGGTCAACTCCACTCTACACAACAAACTGCAACCCTCTACTAAACAGCCTAACCATCTTTAAAAAAGTATCTGAAATTAAATCTTCATATCTTGGCATATATAAACTTGAACATATGATAGGAAGTTATTTTTTTCTCATTTTAAAAAATTGAAGCAGACTCGGAAGTAGGCTTGTTGAGTATGAATTCAACAGCTTAATATTTCTTAAGGCTATTTTCTTCCTAAAATTCTTGTCACTGCTGAAACTGAACAGCCTCACAAAATGCTGACATTAAACAAAGGGGGGCAGTTTTCAAAGAGAGATTTTTCTATCAGTTAAAGCGTAGAAGTTATTTTCAACCCATAGTGTTTAGTTAGAAGGAAATAAATGCTCAGTACTTGATTCTAAGGGTAAGGGCAAGTGAAAATATAACCTCAGGAAAATTCTGAATATGATAAATTGAACCTCCCACTGTATTTTCTTTTATTAGCATCAAAGTTATTGCTTCTCCTTTCATTTATTTATTTATTTTCCTCTTCCTTTTAAACACTTTGGTTTAAGTAGTTGAAGATATAATACATTTAACATTGCTTGATACAGTGTCTAACATAAAGTAAATGCTCACTAAGTATTAACTATTATTATTTTATTAGCCCTCATAGAAGCGTATATTAGTTCCGCAGAAAGCCAACTTCCTTAGTTTTATGATTAATAGCATAACATTAGTATAATAACAGTGGTACCATAGAAATAAAAGAGAACGTAACAGGAAAAATGAAACTTGAATTAAGCCAAAGGTATTCTGAAGCTCTTTAAATGTTTTAACATTTATTTATTTATTGAGAGAGAGTGAAAGAGAGCAGGGGAGGGGCAGAGAGAGAAGACACAGAATGTGAAGCAGGCTCCAGGCTCCGAGCTGTCAGCACAAAGCCCGATGTGGGGCCCAAACTCACAAACTGGAAGATCAGTGACCTAAGCTGAAGTCGCTTAACCAACTGAGACACCCAGAAACCCCACTCTGAAGCTTTTTATGCTACCAGTATTGTAGACCATTATAAACTAAACTCACTTCTATTTGTGGTACAGGCCTCCTGGATATTGATGTTAATATTAACCAATTAATTGATTTCCTGCTATTTTGTTCAATAATCTACAAACTGACAATGAAAATTTTGGAATGACATTGTCTTAGAGTACATTCATAATGCTTTTTTGCAAAGGAGGAAAGAAGAAATGAAGGAAGAAAGAAATGAAGAAGGGAAAGAGGAAAGGAAGAAAGGGAGGAAAGAAGGAACATAAATTTCTTTACTCCAAAGTGTATCTTTTGGAACTCTTGTTTTCCTAACTGAACTCTGCTATATGTTTGTCTTAATTTGTTTGTTGTATAGTCTTCTAAGGAAGATTTGGATTAGTACAATTAAATTTATACTCTATATGTGCCCTTTCTCTACCTTAATTCACCCAGAACTCTTGATAGAGATATGAACAGGATTCTTGACAGAATATGAATTGAAATTTTATAATATTTAATATGGGATAATTTGGATGATGATATGTCAGATTTTTGCTCCCTCAAAAAAAGCAACATACTAAAGGGTTAAATAAAGGTAATGAAAACAGTCAAGATAACTATTTAATACTCTGTGGGTAATCTGCTATGTTTTTAGGTGCTAAGTTAGAATTGCTCAAAGATAGCCTTAGTCTCCCTTTATGATTTAATTTTGTAAAGGAGAAATTATCTATAGTTTGTCAACCTCCACAATTTGAGAAAATTTGAAATGTAGACAAGAATTGCAAATCAAATATATCTATGTAGTATTTATTTATAGATGCCTAGAGGGTACAAACATATTAGATAGTTAGTCCTGTAGATATCTTCGAAATTGTTAAAAAAAAAAAGTTGCTTAAATAGTTCCCCAAAGGTAATACAGGAAAATCTGTTGGAAATTCAAACTGACATTCAAAGAACTGAGACTGTTTTGTACTTTTTTACCTTTTGTTATTGGCATGATTCTTTATCCCAGGAATCTTCCTGTCTCTAAATGACGCATGCCTCATGGTCTGTCTGTTGCTATCACTTCCCTCCTACCTAGTTGTTTAGCACAGTTTCAAATACCAATTCATGCTGTCCTTGAAGAATTTCTCCTGCTTGTCTTGCTTACAAAAAGTCATTATGGAGCTCTCTGGAATAATCCCAGATATTCAGATATAATGAGAGAGAACAGGTGCACAGAGAATGAGAAGAATTCATTATGCACATTATTGGATTTTTTTTCATAGCATGAGCCTAATTCATTAGATCTATCAAAATAAAGTCTAGTATCATACTAAAGGACTTATCTCTACATATTTATAAAGGTGAAAAAAGGAGTCCAGATGAATGAGTCAAGCAATACAGTAGGAATATAATACCTGTGAGGAATATAATACCTTTGTATTTATTAATTGGTCTTGTATTTTTGGGATGTGACTAAATATTCCTGACTTCATTTCTTTTAATGTGCTCGGTAGAAAGAAGGAATTCAAATAAATGTGGTAAATTAAAATGAGCTGAGAAAACACTAACCCAAAATACTAGCTTCAATTAAATTAGTATGGCTAAAAATGATTAAGTTTTCTATGTGGAAGTATGTTTCTTTAAATTATGCATATACAGGTAAACTGAAAAATTTATGTGTTTGTTTTATAATCCCAATCACTACATTACATGTTGTATAAATATGCAGACCATAAAAATACAAAAATTTCTATGCAAATATAATCAGAGACCATATATAGGTATATGGGCATTAATAACTCAGTTGTATATTTATTGTATAAAGCAATCTAAAAGTATGAAACAATTTCATGTATAAAAATAAAAAACCATTTCATATATAAAGAGTTAGTTGTCCAGGGGTGCATGGGTGGTTCAGTAAGTAGAGCAACCGACTCCTGATCTTGGCTCAGGCCAAGATCTCACAGTTTGTAAGTTTGAGCCCCGCATATGGCTCCAAGCTCTCAGAGTGGAGCCTGCTTGGGATTCTCTCTCTCCTCCTCTCTCTCAGCTCCTATCTCACTTTCTCTCCCACTCTCTCTCAATAAAATAAACAACAAAGAGTTAGATGTGCAAACTTCTCAAATGACTGAAATTACCAAGAAAAGATTCACGCAATATTATCATATTCCGTAAGAGTACAAATATAATTTTATATTAAATTTGTTTTTAACTATTTAAAGATGATTGTCAGTAAAAACAAAAAAAAATATCATCTATTGGAACAATTAATCCTAACAAATTAATTTGACAAAACTTAAGTACTTAGATATTTACTAGACATTAGGATATAATTTTCAGAAAAAAGTATAACGAATAATAATTTCCTTGAATAGATAAACTTTTGCACATTAATGTTCTGACTATTCATTATAATTTTGGTATGATAGTTTTGTTTTCTCATCTATAAGGTGTAAATAAAAATATTAAAAAATTTTCCTTAAAATAGCATTTCATGTTTGCTTATAAAAAAATCACAGAGAGTAACTCAAAATGCCAGATATACACACAGAAGTACTGTGGCAAAAATCAGGTGTCTGGAGCTTTAGTGACTGCTCAGGTCCTGAATCTGTCACACACTATCTGTGTAATCTTTTGCCTCTTACATAAATTCTCCATGCATCACTTTTTTCCTTCTAACCAATGTGATATTGATTGTACTTTCTCCATAGAACTATTGTAAGAATTAAATAATATACTCCATTAGTGTTAAACCAGGGCTTGGAGCATGGTAATTATTCAATAAGCATTAGTTATTATTACTATTAACCACAATATTAAGAATACTCTCATTTTTATATTATTTGCCCATTACGTGGCTTTTTAAAATATAATTTATTGCCAAACTGGCTTTACCATTTACAAACTGGTTATACAACACCATGCTCTTGCCAACAATGCCCTCCTTAAGGTCCATCACCCATTTCCCATCTCCCTCAACCTCCCTCCACCCTCAGTTTGTTCTCTGTATATGAGAGTCTCTTGTGGTTGGCCTCCCTCCTTCGCTGTGTGCAGCTTTTTATTTTTTCCCTTCCTTCGCCCATGAACTTCTGTTAAGTTTCTCAATATTCACATATGATTTTAAATAAATTGAAGTATTTTCTATGTTTACACACAAAAAATTAAATGATTTGTTCAAAATAATTTTTTAATATAAATTTCTGTAACTGTGCCCAGGAGTAGAGATTGGAGTATTTAAGAAATTTTCATTTTAAAAATATTTTTAATGTTTATTCATTTAAAAAAATAAGTTTATTTATTTTTGAAAGAGAGAGAAAGAGCGAGCGAGCACATGATCAAGGAATGGGTAGAGAGAGAGGAAGACACAGAATCCAAAGCAGACTCCAGGCTCGCAGTTGTCAGCACAGCACAGAGCCAGATGGGGGACGTGGACCCATGAACTGCAAAAACATGACCTGAGCCAAAGAAGTCAAGGCTTAACCTACTAAGCCATTCAGGTGCCCCAATGTTTATTCACTTTTGAGAGAGACAGACAGACAAAGTTTGAACAGGGAAGGGGTACAGAGAGGGGGAGATACAGAATCTGAAGCAGGCACCAGGCTCTGAGCTGTCAGCACAGAGCCTGATGTGGGGCTCGAACCCACAAACCTTGAAATCACGACCTGAGCCAATGCCAGATGTTTAACTGACTCAGCTGTCCAGGTGTCCTTAAGAAATTTTCTAAATTTCTAAATTTTCTATCATTGCTTCATTCATCCATCCATTTACCTGTTTACTCATTTGTTCAAAAATATGTTTGATCAAGTAAAACTTTGTGTTGGACACTTTGATAAGCTCTGAGAATGCATAAAATAAAATGGACATCACGTCTACTGTCTATTTGGAATCAAGAAAGGCTAGGGAAGAAGGCAAGCATTAAAACTATAACGTGGGGCGCCTGGGTGGCTCAGTCGGTTAAGCCTCCAGCGTAGGCTCAGGTCATGATCTCACGTTCGTGGGTTCCAGCCCCGCATCGGGCTCTGTGCTAACAGCTCAGAGCCTGGAGCCTGCTTCAGATTCTGTGTCTCCCTCTCTCTCTGCCCTCCCCATGTCATGCTCTGTCTCTCTCTGTATCAAAACTAAATAAAACATTTAAAAAGAAAACTATAAAATGAATGGGAAAGTAAAAGAGAAAAGAAACAATCAATACGTTTGTGTAACCAAGGCTAAAGGATAAGAAAAACAGTCTTTGTAATAAAAATTAAACTGAACTAGATTGAGCTTACCATTGTCAGCGAGATTATTAGCACTAGTATTTCTATAAAAATAAAGGTTTCTTAATTCTTCCCACTTGCCAGTTTCCATGCTAGTAAGAAGTTGGGGCCATGATTTAAACTATGTTTCACTCTTCTGCCACTCAGCAAAGTCTCTGGCAGAGTAAACATGTGGTCGGTAAGGGAGAGATTTGGTTAGGGACTCCCTCTGATCTAGGTTAAGAAATTTGAATTCTAACATCAGGAAGATGCAAAGACAAAGTAGAATTTTAAAATAGAAGAATGATAGTCAGATTTGTGGTTACAGAAGATAACACAGATTAGAAGAGAGGAATACAACAGAGAACTGAAGGTGAAATATGATCAGATGCCCCCTCCAAAGACTGAGATAAGACCATGGCAATGGTAATAAAGCTGGTGAATATTAATATTCAAAAAATATATAGGACAATCATATTCTGTAAATGGCTAACTGTGAGGAGGGAGGAAGAGGACAGAGCCTGATCTAAACTCATATAAGAAGAGGATGATACTTGGGGGGCCTGGGTGGTTAAGCATCTGCTTTTGGCTCAGGTCATGTGTGATCTCACAGTTTGTGAGCTCAGGCCCTGCACTGGGTTCTGTGCTGACACCTCAGAGCCTGGAGCCTGCTTCATATTCTGTGTCTGCCCTTTCCTTACTCACACTCCGTCTCTCTCTCTGTCAAAAATAAATAAACATTAAAAAATAATTTTGAAAAGAGGAGGAGGATGCTTGAGTAAAATGTAGGAGAAATGATGACCTTTATATATGTTGAATTACCTATATATTGAAGCTGTTGAGGTCTAGGATTGCTATTATTATGTGTCTTTACAATGTTGATCTTGATGAAGATGATGATGGTGATAACAGCGACCTTTATTTGGAATGAATTGTGTGCCAGACTTAGTGTTTTACATGCAATACAGCATTTAAACATTCCATTGAATATACTAAGTATGGTTTTAAAATTTTTGGGGTGGAGACAATTTATGATAAAATTATTAGAATAAATTATAGGTAGATATGTTGATGCCAAAAGATAGTTTTGTGCTGAAGATAAGAGTGTAAGAGCTTAAACTAGTAGGCTAAACTTGTGGTGTAACAGAGAAAACAAAAACAGAGATTCTACCAGGAGCCAATAACCACACTAGTATTTGTGTGAAGGATACAGAATGAAGACCCTAAATATGAGACAGAAAATTTTGGGGCCAATGAAAAAGTGTTTTAAGAACATATGAGGGATCAATATGTTCAATGTTTTTAAGTGTTGAGGCTTAAAAAAGCACTCATGGGATAAAGCAACAAACAGGCTTTTTGTTTGTTTTTTAATATTATTTATTTATTTTGAGAGAGAGAGCATGGGAGCAGGGAAAGGGCAGAGAAAGAGAGAGCGAGGGGGAGAGAATTCCAAGCAGGCTCTGCACCATCAGCTCACAACCTCACGCGGGGTTTGAACTCAACAACCACAAGAGGATGATCTGATCTGACGATCATATGCTTAACTGACTGAGCCACCCAGGCATCCCAAATTGTTTTCTAAGGACTTATCGGATAAATATAAGATTGCAGTTGAAAGAGAAATGGTGGGGGGGAAAGTCAGGTTAGACAATAATTTTAAAAGTTTAACTTTGAAGGGAATTTTTCAAAGTTAAGTCAGACACAAATCACCATCAGGAAAGGAAACAGCATATGGAGTTGAAAGCGTGTGGTTCTAGGTCAGAGAAAACTGAAGATACCCACATGCTTCTGAGAAGATACTGAGGAGAATGAGAAGATATAAGAGTTACGAATTTATAAAGCCAGATATCAGAATGATATGGATGGTGACTGGTATCCATTAGAGCAGTGGCTCTCAATGGAAATTTTGCTTCCATATCTGGAAACTCCACTGATTGTCACAATAGGAGGTGTTTTGCTACTGACATTTAGTGGGCTGGGGCCAGACATGTTTCTAAGCAACACTAAATGAAGAGGCAGCCACCCATAACAAAATCCATTAGAGGCACAGGGGAAGGAAATGGCCTTATAAAAGAGGAGGGGTCACTCTCCCAGGAGAGGGAAGATGAGATACAGTGTGGTTTGAAGGTGAGGGAGTTACTGAAGTCCTCTACCGACATAGGACTGTAGATGGCAAAGGACTGTAGATCGAGAGTGCCACAGCTAGGTTTTAAATAGAATAGAGAAGTCGTTGGTTAAAGAAATATCCAGAGATGAGCAAGTGGTACTGAATGCCAGTTTAGGTTAACTATGTATATACTGGCAACAATCTTAAAGTTTAAACATATTTCAAAACTACCTAAGAGTCTTATTGCATGGCTTAAGAAAACTGGTGGGTAGGGTTCTAGGGCATGAAATAGAAGGCAAGAGAATGAGAACAGAGTAATCATATTATAAGGTAAGTCATGTAGATAGTAAATTAAGATGAGGAACTAGATAAAAGATGAAAAGAAAGTCAAGTCAACAGACTAGACATTATTGAACTGGTATACTGAGATTAACTGGTGACTCAAAGTTTATTAGCTTATTGATACCTGCTCTTTAGACTGTGTTTACCTTCAAATGAATTTTTGTTATATGCTTTATCAATAATTTCACTCATTTTGTACATTTATAGCATTATCCTAATGACTCATGAAAAATTATGCAACTTATATTTTATATAAATTATATGTCATATAATTTAATAATGACACAGAAATTCAATCAAGTTTGGTATATATAGACTCCAACATACATGTCTATGAAAATTGTCCAAAATCATTTTAAATATTCACATTACACAATTGACATTTGAAAAAAAAAATCACAAAAAAGAGAAAAACAAAATAAAATTTCAGGAACAGGGAAATTTTTCTCTTCTTGCTTTCTAAAAAAGTATTACAATATAAGTGAGAAAGAAAATTTGAATAAAATAGACTTAGGATTTGCAGGCAGGAGGAGACTGTTGAGGTATGGTAAGTGTTCACCATATTCAAGTGTTCTGTTACATTGTCCATCAGTATTTTTTTTCTTTTTGGTGTGATATCATTTACATTTCATTCCAGAAATATTTATTGAGCCCCTGCTAGACCCTTGAGATCTAGGAATGGAACAATGGAAGTTGTTCCATTTTATTACGAGGAGTGAGAGCAATCCTCTCTGGAAAAAAAGTGACTATTCAATAATTCTTAATCTCCAGAAATGAGATCTCTGTTTGAGATTATTAAATAAAGTAAAAAAAAAAATAAGTAAACTTTAACAACTTATCACACACATTTTAAAAAATATTGTACTGCAGACAATCAAAACATCCTTCCCTTTTCAGTTAAGCTTGTGACCAAAATGTCTGAACACACATTGCTCTATAGCAAAATAAAATGAGAAAGACTAAAAGAATGCATAGGAAATTGTATGATAGAATACTACAGAAAACCTATCACTGACTGAGTGGAATTAACTATGTACTGGAGATATCAAACCAAAGCAGTGGGGTTATTCATTCATGAAAAAAGAGAGAAATCGTGAAAAATGCTTACTATATGCAAAGTACTGTTATAGTTACTACATATATCCCAAGATGTGATTCTTGTCTTCATGAGCTTAGCTTTATCTAAAAGCAAATGAAAGGTATAAAGATAATTTAAACAGACACATGAACCATTTATATTTATATTTAAAATGTCATGATAGCCACATTCTAACGATCAAATTAATGGGGGAGGTTATGAGACTGTAGGGGGTCAGGGGACGGGAGTTCAGTGGATTCCTGCAAGTTGGTTATAAGATGGTTAATACAAGCTAGAAATGGGAATGTTCTGGACTTGTGTAGTGTCCTAGAAATAGAAGGAATTAGGGGTGCCTGGATGGCTTAGGCAGTTAAGCCCGTAACACTTGATTTTGGCTCAGCTCACGATCTTATGGTTTGTGAGTTCAAGCCCTTTGTGGGGCTCTGCACTGACATCACTGAGCATTCTTGGGTTTCTCTTTCTCCCTATCTCTCTCTCCCCCTCCCCAATCTCTCTCTCTCTTTCTCTCTCTCTCTCTCTCTCTCTCACATGTATGTGTGCATGTGCTCTGTATTTCTCAAAATAAATAAATACTTAAGAAATGGAAATAAGTATATGGATTGGAGAGATCTTTGAGGACTTGTTTATGGAGTTACTGGAATTTAAGAGATAACAAGGGATTGGGGGATGGCTTTTAAGTGTCAGGTTTGAACATGAACACCTGGTAGTTAAGGTTGTGTTTAGAATACGATAGATAGAAAGAACCAGGTAAATATCAGGGGTGGGGTTCGAGGGCATATTTAATTTTAGTTTTGAAATATGTGTATCCAGAATAAGAGAGAAGGGGCTTGAGTATAGCACATATATAGCCTATATAGAGCATAGCAGCCATCTATGGGGGTGGAGTTCTGCAAGTACATGGCCTGGAGACTGGAAAGTCTATTTACTGATTTGGGACACATTTCTAGCCATTTACTTTCATGGTCATCCATATAATCTCTCAAGAGCAAAATGCTCATTCTAAGGACCTACCAAACCCAAATCAACAAGTCTCGTAGGGGTATTAATAAAAGCATGTGCATGAAGGGTAGCAAAAGCTAGTCACTCTTAAGCAGTTAATCCCTTTGGAACTCACTACCAGCTGCACGGAGAAAGATGTTTTCAAAGAGTCGACTCTTCGAAAATCTTTTGAAAATATTGAAATCTGAGCTCCTGGTGATCTGAATAGCAGAATTTTAATTTAAGACCTGTCACTTCTTGTATCAGTACTCTCCACAAGGTCAGGGTTCTGGAGATTACTCGAATGCACTTTGTGAAAATAATTACCCTTTAAAATCAAGATAACACGATAGTTTAAAAGGGTTTATTTCTTGGTCTTATTTCCACTCTTATTTCACATTTGTTTCAAGTTTTAACTTGTATGGACTGCCCAGAAAACATCTGGCTTTTATACACACAGATAAGTGCAGCTCATTCTTGTTCTTGCAAAGCCTGTACAACAAAAACTCAGTCATTCTAGACTCCTGCTGGCTATACCAAAGATTGAACGTCCACTTCAAATGCCCTTATACTTTTATCCATTAAGTTATATTCTGTTATCTCAACGTTCTCTCGCAGGGAGCCCTTCTTGTTAGCTTGTGAAAAGGGAAGGATCATATAACTTTCAAAGCACCAATTCCCTTCATCTTTTTAAATCATCTATTTCAACAGAATAGGAATTTATAAAATAGGTCCTGCTTTCACAAAGCATGATCTCAAAACACTGTTAGGTATACCTTTAAAAGTAAAGAAACTCCTCGAATCACAACTAAATAGTAAAACAGAAAGATACTATGAAAATCTTCCATATAGTTTTTACATGGCCAAACAAATGATTCAAATCCCTCTTTGGATTTACAGTTACTATTTTCATGATTGATATGAAGTGGAAAAAAAGAAAATAAAACTATTCCTATTGTATTATTGTATAAAACCATAGTCAATACAAAAATCTCATATGTATATTATGTGCTCTCTATATATTATATTCTCCATTTTGACTGTGATGTTGTGGATTTATTAGGTGAAGAAACAGATTCAGAATTTGAACTTTACTATATCCCTAAAAAAATCTATTCACTCTACAGTTAAGAATAACTCCAGGCAAGCTTGAGTGCGGGGCATATTACAAATAATATTATTTTATATTGCTTCACTCACAATATGCCTATTAAGTGAGGAGACAAGAGACATACTGTTAAACAAGAAATGATAATATGAATTAGTGATTCTGTTATTTCTCATTGTAAGACTGCCTTAGATTTTAAGTTCCTTAAATATTTTATTTCCACCTTTCATTTGTGACATTTAGCATATTTTAGGGATTTGAGCAACATTAGTTATAATGTTACAATTAGTTATAATGAGAACTTCCTTCCAGTTAATAAATACTGGAGGTGAACTAACACCAAAATTTTGATAAATTATATGACATTGGTAGTAGTTAAAGATTATAGAGAAGAGGTTACTCCATATTATCTACCATATTTCTATCTTATTTTTGAAAACATATCCTATTTTAAACAAAATCAATCAGCTTAATTTGGAAATATTATATGTCTCAACTTATATCTAGGCTATTTCATTTACTAAGACATATTTTAGATATGTGTATAATTTTTGTTATTTATGATAACTTATTTAGAAAAGACAAAAAGATTATTCTGAAAATACAATATCAGTGATACGCATTATATCATTATCTAATACTTGCCAATTGCTAATTTGTGTTATTAGGAACTGCTGTCAGGCCTACAGGTTAAGGTGCTATTCCTCTCAATTAAAATGTTTCCAAATTTACTAGTCTACAACAATATGAATGATGATTCATCAAATTTCTAGTTATACTAGGTTCTGTTTGGCAGAGGAATATTTTTTTGCCCCCAATATGCTTCCCAAAACCTGTTTATGTCAATTCTGCACGTATGGAAGTTGAATTAAAAAAAGAAAACGACCTACTCAGCAGCTGGTGCAGTTACTCTGTCAAATAACTCACCCATTGTCTAAGTCTCAGTGGGGGATATGGGGGCGGTCCCAGTGTTTCTTTCCAGCTGTTACTTAGTCTGGGATAATGTTTTTGGTTTCATACAACTCCCAGCATGCAGTCTGCTCCTGACAGCCTCAATAAAATCCCATTTAAGCAAAAATGAATTAAAAGTCAGTGTAAACAAAGTTGAGAAAGAAACAATTAAGAACTCTTTCTGAACTGGCTTAGGACTCAGAAAGTTTCATCTTGAGGAAATCTGTCACCTTGCAGGATAAAACACCACAGGCACTGAGCCTACCTTTTGCTTCTCTGAGCAAACTCTTAAAAGAGTTAGAAGAGCTTCTACGGAAATATCTGGAGCTTAAGAGCTGGCAGCATCTGTTCAGTATGATAACAGTAGCAGCCTTCTTGGCGGCAGTCTAAACCCTAAAATCCCCAGATATACCCCAGACCTAGCACTGGAAAAAATGATTGCATTAAACCATCATTTTCCAAAGTTTCTGAAGGAAATCACACCTGAAAGAGAGTTGCAACTCCCTCCCTCCCTCTCACAGTCTCCCTCTTTCTTACACACACACACACACACACACACACACACACCCACACAGTAGACAGGAAAAATCAGACCCTACTGAATAGTAAGAGAAACATGAAGGTGCAGAGATTGGGTTAGAAAACTGACCTAAGGAGAAGCCATGATTGCTTACTGAATTCATCAGTAATAAGGATGACTTGCAGATAATCACTCCAACACTGGATCAGCAATATACTTATAAATACAGATTGCCAAGAAATCTTAATTTTCAAAAGCTTTTGCCTACTCCTAGATCAGTGTGCTTTATACAGGGTCTGCCAGCGTGTGTATATTACACTGTATCGTTCCTCACCTGTGCTACTGAGTATCCAGCCAGATAGCCTGCGCTTGAACTTCAACTCTTGCCCTTTAGTAGCAGCTACCCCTGTGGCTCAGTTCCCTTACCTGAAAATGATGATGATTACAGCACCTATTTCTATGATTACTGGAGGATTAATGAGTTAATATACATACATATCTAAAAATAGTGTAAAACACATAATAAAGACATGTGAGTACTTGTTATTTTCCTATCTATTTTTCTAATAATTTCTACTGTTTGTTGAAATCAACCATATACTTAGATGAAAACACCAGCAAATGAGCTGCAAGCTAGTTAAGTACATTCATACTTTAACGTTTTCCTCTAAAATGATACTTTTGTTTAAATAAATGAGACTCTTCAATTGGAACACACTGACATCTTCCTTTTTCAAAGCATTTATATTTTTGGATGTGTCATGTATATAAGCATTGACATGAAACAGGCTTTATTTCTTCTACTCTTATTACAGCATCCGTGAGTGATATGTTAGTGACTGAGTATTTACAAAAACAATGTAAAAGAGGGAAATATCTTAACATTTATCAAGGGTTAAGTACCAGTTTGCCATCGATTTGAACAAGAAAAAAAGTGTCATATAGGCATAAGTGATTTAAAAACTACTTCATGACCCACATAAAGAAATAAAAAAATAAGTTCCTGGCTTTGAGAAATTTTAACAAATACCCAAGATTTTTTCACTATTTGATCCCTTAGACTATTTAGAAACTATAGGATTACTAAAAATAAAAGATCAATTTCTTGGAAAGTAGTCCGATTTCAGTAAGTAGTATTTTAGTAATTCCTACTCATCTGTATTTATTGAATTTCTTTGTTATGCCAAAACATTTTTAATTTTTTAAATATTTATTTATTTTTGAGAATGAGAAAGAGAGAGAGAGACAGAGAGAGAGACAGAGAGACAGAGCACGAGTGGGGGAGGGGCAGAGAGTGAGGAAGAGAGAGAATCCAAAGAAGGTATCTGAGCTAGTGCTCTCAAGCTGTAGAAAGCACACAGGCCTGTCTCCGGCTCCAGGGTCAACACAAAATTCTGCGATGCTAAAATAGTTGATGCCATCTCCCTGATTTTTTTAACCGGTGGTTCTTGTTTTCCAAGGTAAGTTTGAAGATGTCCGGAGACTTTAGCTCCAGCCTCCTGTCCTTTGTCCTTTTCTCTTAAATTCTCAGCCCCTCATTTTGATGCTTTTGATTTGTAAACCAAGTATTCAAATATTGGAATTATAGCTTCAGCACCTCTAACCTCTGAGGGTTATGATCAAGCCCTGTAGATAGAGTCACCATATAGCTGTTTGCCTATTTCAGGAAACAAGATTTTGGATTTGTAGATCCAAAAATGCCTATGTATTATATTTTGAGCTTCTTTTCACTTACTAGTGATCCAATTTGAACAAAAATTGCATGGTAATCTACCCATTGGAATTTAAAACTGTGGCAGTTATAATATGCTTATGTTTCCTGAAGAAATATCCTTTCTTCCAAGCAATGCTCCATCAAGGAATGGAGCCCTGAGATCCAGGCATACTTGGCTTCTCTGTGCTGATACAATGAATTAGGACTGACACATTCTTTAATCTTTATTTGTCCAAGTTCCTTATGAATAAGGATGCTCTGTTCTAAATTTCAGTCAAAGGCTAGGGATATAGGTCCTCTCGCCTGCCTGTGGCTTCTCTTTCTATAACTGTCAAATTCTCCATAGAAATAAAATTCCCAACTTATTTCCAGCCTGAATTGTTTGGGGAGAGCACAATAATTTGCTGAAGTGTTTCTGCCTGGAAAAAATGTCAGGAAAGGAAAGAGGAAGTACAAAATAAGAAGGTTCAGGGTGCTGATCTACTTTCTTCTGTTCTACTTTACAGTCTATAAGTACTTCTTACCTTTTTCATTTAAAGACTTTGAAAAGAGTAATTGAAGAGCAATGGAATGATTTTGAATTCTTTCTATTGGGAAATTATTGACAAGAAAATATTGTACGTCTCTAGACTTCATCTGAACAGATGATATGGTGCACCACAAAATGCCCTTCTAAATTCTTATTAAAAAATCAAACTATCTTTTAATTTAAAAATAAAAGTCTATGACTCTTTGTTTTTGATCCATTTAGGTGAAAACTTTGAATTCTGACATTTCAATGTGTTTCTGTGTATTATCTTTAAAAAGAGGACTGCTCATGAATGAGAAAAACTATTAGATATGAGCTCCAAAAATAAATATATTTTTTTTATTTTTACAGTTACCTCTTTTTCCCAGGTAACTTATAGCCCAGTGTTTGCTATGGCCTATTTAACATATATGTCCTTCATTTCATGGCTTTTATGTTTCTTCTCAAGGTATTCTCCTCTCTAAGAATGTGACTATCAAGCTTTAAGCTAGAGCTGGAAAGTCAACTGTTCACTGTCCATTTCAATATCGATCATCTCCAAATGCATTTCTTGATGTCCCAGAAAATCAGATTGTTAATTACTTTGTCCATATATAACAATTTCCTAAAAAATATTCCTTTGGGCACTTAAATTCTATGACAACGCAGATTGATCTACCAATCATCATTTTCTCTATAGTATATAGAATGTGTAGTATGTAAAACTAGGGCAATATAAATAAAAAACTTTAGATATTTATTGAATTAAATAGTTTTTATAACAAGTATATAGTTTTAAGTCAAACACTTTGAAAGTAGTCATATATAAAAAATATTGTGCATGAAATATAGAGCATTCTATGCAAATCTGCATATAATAATATATGCATTTATCTATACCTCTAATCTTTCTTTAAATGCTTTAAAATTCCCCATAATTTTAGTATTTAAAATTATTTATTTGTGATAATGGTTTATTTCTATTGTCCTGTAAGTTCTCAGGTCAAAAACATGAGTTTCAAAAGTATACCTTTCCTTTCTGAAAATAATAGTTACCTGTATTATGAGACATGATTTGAGAAAACAGAAAAGCAAGTGATGGTCATTTTTTCCCATCCTCCTAAAACACTGAAGATAGGAGAATTTTAAAGTATAATAACTGAATATAATTTTTATAATAAATGCTTTTTAAACAAATTTATTTTAATATAGTTGATTGTAAAATACAATGTTCATATATCTGTTTTTTTCAATTTATAACTTTAATTTATAACTCATAATAATTTGATTTATCATTATTTATGGAAAAGAAAACCTAGATGGATGAACATTTAAGCAAACGCTTAGTTTGTAAAGCAGTTGATAATTGTAGACTCCAGTCTCTCTCCTGAGCCATATCTATCTCTAGCTATCCTTTTCTTTTTATTTATTCAACTTTGGATGAGTAAGGAAACTATTGTTTTTCATACAAAAGTGAATGATGATTTCTTTAGTTTAACAAGTGTGTTTTCGCATGTGTTGTAGATAATGTATCAGAAATATCTTTAAAACGTTATTGGTTCAGGGAAGTTGTGTAATACCAAATTTGTCCTGGCACCTGTAATGAATTTTTGATGTACCAAATGTTCTTTTGAAGACTCATCTTATGTTTTGCATGCAGCATTTCCATTTTTCCTCTGAGAGTTTGAAAGAAAGGAAGTGAAATCACTAAATAGTTTTTCAGAGGTTAAATTTGCTCACTTATAAAAATAAGCTTAATTACTGCTTAAACACAAAATGTACAGAGTTAACAAGAAACTTCATATGAGTACTCCAATTTGTGAAATACAAAACATTCAAAGTTTTATTGGAAAGATTACGTAATCAGGAATTTCCTCTTTGAAAGTCTCTCTGTATAAAAATTAGAATTCTTCAAGTATGCAACACTTTACCCATATATTATATATTATAGCCATAAAGCACACAATTAAGTTTAGGTTAGTAAATAAAGTTTTACATTAATTTTTGCAAAAGATAAGAAAAAAGAATGAGGATGGCAATCTGAAAAGTTGATTGAAAAAAGATATCTCTACCTGCTGCTTTTCTTGTTAACTTTTTCGATAAAAGTTGGCAGAGAAAATTAACTTCATACATATCATATGTGCATGTATATAAGCATATATAATGTAGATAACACCATGTGCTATTAAGCTTATATTTTTCCACTCTTGCAGCAGATAAGTCAGATCTCTCTATAACATTGAAATGTTATAGCTACAGTAAAGGATCAACTTACTTTAGGACAAGAACTACTTCATGAAAAAGAATGAAATAATGTAAGAAAAGTCCTGCCTCCTTGGAAAGAAAAGTAAAAGAAAACACTTCTGGGATGCCTGGGTGGCTCAGGCAGTTAAGGATCTGACTCTTTAATTTTGGCTTAGGGCAGGATCTCATGGTTTATGAAACCAAGCCCTGCATCAAGCTCTGTGCAGAATAGAGCCTGGTTTGTATTCTCTCTCCCTCTCTCTCTCTCTCTCCCCTCACTGACCTGTGTTCTCTCTCTTTCTCTCAAAAAGAAATAAACAATTTTTTGAAAAAGAAAAGCACTTTATATATGAGACTCCAGAGCACAAAAAGAGAAAAGGAATAAAGCAGTCAGACATGAATGTTTTAGTTCTGTATACTTCCCTACATGTGCACATGCGCGCGCGCGCGCACACACACACACACACACACACACACACACACACACATTGGGGAGCTTATAAAAGAAAAAGGAAGTGAAAAAAGTTTAAGGTAGACCCAACTCCATTTTGGTGCTCTTGAAAAAGTCTATTGCCATAGACCACTCCTTTCTAAAATAAGCAAGAAGTGATTAAGCGTAGAAAGCGACACAACTATTGCTCACCATCCTCCTTCAGCTATCACATTGTTTAATTAAAGTCTAGAAATTGAAATGTTTCATGGGAGACACAGAAAGAGCTCTTATTAGTGTAATTGTCTGGAGGGCTGACTTGGGCAAGAGCCAACAGGCTTACCAGTAACTTGAACAGCTTAAGCGAGGGACCAGTTAGAGAATGAAGGTGGGAATCATCAGTGTGACGTACTTTGCAGAGCTAAGGATATACTGACCCAACGAATCTACTTTAAACAAAGAATTATGACTTCACCCTTCAAGAGTGAACTGAGGCAGAGCAATCCATGGTCAGTTAGATTGGAGGCATCTCCCAGAGAGAAGACTTACAATACATAGCCACTCTCACCCTTGATGACAGAAAGATGACCTTTCTCCATGCCTACAAAACTGAAGACTCAGATCTCCTTGGACATGAAATCTCATACGTACTTCTCCATATCGCTCATCTGTCTGTGTTCATGTAATAATACAGAATAAGAGTTATCTTGACTAATGAGAAAGATTTATTCTAAAAGGTTATTCAGGAGCCCTGTTCTTGTTTTGTGACTCTTCTTTCCCCTAAGGACTAGGGTGTTTCCATCATCTATTTATTTGAAACTAGGTCCAAACCATTTTTAGCCGAAAGGAAGAGGAAATGAGGACTTTGATATCAAACAGTGTCCTTTAAAGACAGTGATTCAGAAAGGGATACCCATCAGTTTATGCACACCAAATTGGGAAACCCAAACTGCAAGGAGGCTGTGAAATCTTGTCCTACCCTTAGTTTCCATGCCCCCTCTAAAACTCATGGAAGAAGAAAAAATGAGGAGATTTGCTCATCTGCAACACTTACTATTTTTCAAAAACACATTGAGTTTGAAAGAAATTAGCTCCTACCCCATCCAATTATGTATGCCCACAATTTTTCACTGTCTAGCAAGATTGGGATAACACAGTAGATAGGATTAGCTATACAAATGATAAAAAAAGATAAATTTTATTTGCTGATTTAATTGGAATAATGAAAATCTGTGGATCTCTTATGCATATATTATGTTGACTTACAGGTTTAAATTAACTGGGAATCTTGGAGAATAAAGCTTCATTTGTGAATTTAATATCATCTCTAATCATATTAGATTAGATTGTCTGAGATTCCTGAGTGATTATGGTTCTGTAAGTTTCTCCAACATCCTTTCAGTCACTCTCCAAATTGCTCATTGTGGTCCAGACTCACTGAACTCCCCCTCTAGTCCCAGAATATGCTAATTAATCTCTTTTCTTTCTCTGAAGTTCTGCACTCTTTCCCTCCTCTAGTTTTATCATTTTTATTTTGCTATTTCCTCATTGTCCTGGTTCCTTCTCCTTTAGATATTTCCATAGCTTCTCCAGAAAGAGTTGCGTCTTCCATGACCATTCTGTCTACAGCCACCCCTTCCTTAGTACTCAGTTACATTAATTTACATGTTCATTTCCTTCACTGAAATTTTCACAATCTGTAATCATCTTGTTTATTGATTTATTCAATAATGCACTGTTCATCTTCTACACACAAACATAAGTCCCATAGTGTGAGGATCTTCTATGTCTAACACCCCATTATCCCATCTGCCTATTGTAGTAAGATGCACAAAATGGGACTCAAAAATGGGTGATGACTGAGACGCTCAGTTGGTTAAGCATCTGATTTTGTTTCAAGTCAAGATCTCACAGTTCATGGGTTCGAGCCTTCTGTCGGGCTCTGTGCTGACAGCTCAGAGCCTGAAGAGAGAGAGAGAGACAGAGTGTGAGTCAGGGAAGGGAAGAGAGAGAGGGAGACACAGACCTGGAAGGAGGCTCCAGGCTCTGGTCTGGAAAACAGTATGGAGGTTCCTCAAAAAACTATCAATAGAACTCCCTTATGACCCAGCAATAGCACTGCTAGGGATTTACCCAAGGGACACAGAAGTGCTGATGCATAGGAGCACATGTACCCCAATGTTCATAGCGGCACTGTCAACAATAGCCAAAACATGGAAAGAGCCTAAATGTCCATCACTTGATGAGTGAATCAAGAAGATGTGGTATATATATATATATATATATATGTGTGTGTGTGTGTGTGTGTGTGTGTGTGTGTGTGTGTGTGTGTATGTATATATGTGTATACATGTGTGTGTATATATGTATATATATACACACACACACACAATGGAGGATTACATGGCAATGAGAAAGAATGAAATCTGGCCATTTGTAGCAAGGTGAATGGACCTCGAGGGTGTCATGCTAAGTGAAATAAGTCAGGCGGAGAAGGACAGATACCATATATTTGCACTCATAGGTCTAACAGGAGAACAGGAGAAACCTAATGGAGGACCAGGGGGAGGGGAAGGGTGAAAGAGTTTGAGAGAGAGAGGGACGCAAAACCTGAGAGACTACTGAATATTGAAAATGAACCAAGGGTTGAAGGGGGAGGGGGAGGAGGAGGGCAGGTGGTGGTAATGGAGGAGGGCACTTGTTGGGAAGAGCACTGGGTGTTATATGGAAACCAATTTGACAATGAACTATTAAAAGGATAAATAAATAAAAATATCCAGGTTAAAAAAATAAATAAGCATCAAAGAAAGTTTGTTGCTGAGTGATTAGTGAGGATAAACTCTGAGAAACAGATAATATAGATGTGCGCACATGTGCCTGTGTATGTGTACTCTGAGTTAAATCTTACTGTTTCTCGAAGGGGGGGCTAAGAGAATCTTGTTTACAGAAATCTCAAACAAGTTTTTCATAACAAGTACTGATATTGTATGGCTAGAAAACACCATGTTGTTACCCTCAAGGCATTATGAAATCCAGCCAAGAAATGGCTGTTGATGACTAAACCAACAGGGTTTCACATTCTGCTCCATACTCAGAATAGAACATATGCCTCTGTAGCCCCTGCTGTATGCAAATTTGTGTTGTTTTATATTAGGTTCTTTGATTTTATTTTTATGTTTGTGTAAAAGAGTTTTAAGGAGCAAATTTCCATAAAGATGCCACTTAAATTACTCTAACATCAGTAATTACTCTTTAGAATACACGATAAACAGCTAAATGAGTAGAATTTTATTATATTGTTTTGTGGAATAGTATACTATAGATTTTTCAAATGATCCCTAGAGTCAGACTGTGTGCATGTTTAAATATCTTGCACAAGTGATGAAAACTCTTCAGACTTCAATTTCTTCATTTACAATAATGGAAATAATATCAATTCTAATAGGTTAACATTGTTGTGGGAAAAGATATATTTGTAGACACTGCATAGCATAGGGTCTGTCACAGAGAAAGAGCTCAATGAATCTTAGCATGTTATGGATCGCAACCTAGGTATTCTCTGATGAACTCTGACACTACTAATATTGCTCTGCTTAAACCTACCAAAAGCTATGTAGTAAGAAATTATGCTCTCTGTCCTACAGATGAGAAAATTGTAGCTCAGAAGTATAAATGCCCTACTGTCACACAGGTTGTGGGCAGCAAAACCAATTTATTTTCAATTTACTTGCATTATCTTGTTCTTAATTAATAACCTACCTTCAGAATCCTTTCATTTCAGATAGCCTGGCAACCAGCACCAGAAAATAAATCTTTAAATTGTTGTTTCTCTGTTTTGAAACTGTTGGTGTGTTGATAGTCAAGCAAAAGAGGATAAAGATAAGAGAAAGTGAGAAAGGAAAGGAAGAAAATAAGAGAAAGTCAGAAATGAAAGTCTAAAGTGCTAATGATAGTTTATGCTTTAACAAAATTAGACAAGTCATCTCTCCTTCCCTCTGAGGGTTTTCTTAAAAAGGCCCCCGTAATGTAATCTAATTATTGGACAAATATTTTTAATATAGGAAGAACTCAGGAAACTATGTAAAAAATATGTGTCTTATTATATTTATTCTCTTTTAAAAGTTTAAATTAGTGTTTAATTTCAAAGTTGAGGGGATAAATTTTTGACTATTCCAGTCTCAGTCCAGAAAATGTATTCTGGAGCACAACTTAAAACATTCTATGCTCACCTTTCTATGTATCTTTCTACAACTGCTTTTCTCTCTGTCTCACCCAAAGGCAAAAATAGTTGATGGGAAAGGATGTGAAGTTTCGAGGGCATCGAAGGAGGAACAAATTTCAATTATTACACTGCTCTGACATACTTTCAATTATGAATCAGTCTTTAAGTTCACGTTGTTAATTAAATCTACTATTTCGGAAAAACAATCAACATACTTTGTAAATTGTGAACCGAAGATACACTAGACATTTGAGACAAATGGAAATTTGATCCCTGAAAAAAAAAAAAAAGTTGAGATTCCCCTCTGTATTAGTATTCTCTCCCTTGGCAATACAACAGTGTTCTGTTTCGCTTCAATATTATCATTTAAGATTTAATAAGAACCATCCCTTCTTGGTTTCTGCTCTCACACACTCACACATTAGTATGGAGATAGATTACTCTTGTTTTGTCCTGAAATCTTGGTAGACCGGGCTCTTTGACATTATTGCACACAGATCCTTCTTACAGCTTGGCTGCTTCTGCTTTGTCTGCCTCTCACCTCCAGAAGGACATCAACAGCAAAAGGCATCTTGAATTATCAAAGATAAATAATTTGTTTTTCAAGTAGTTCTCTGTGGACACAGAGGAGTCTGTCTCTCACATTCATTTGACAGGCTTAAGGCTGTCGGACTCTTTCACCACTTCCCACAGAGCAGCCCTGAGCACCAGGAGACCTTCAGGCCCTTCCCCGCAGCCTGTGGGCAAAGGGATCCAAAAGAAAAGTACTCACATCCTGTTAGGTTGCTTCATTGCATGAGGACACAGTCCTTACCTATATTAGTTGACCATTCTTTGAATAACTTTTCTAAGTTCGTCACCATTTTTTTTCTTCCCTTGTACTCTGAAGATTTAACTGGAATATTGCTAACTTCTATTGTTTAACTTTTATGCTGTAAATCAAAGCTCTTAAGGAATTGGTGGATGTGCTTTTTTAAAGAAAATTAAAATAAATCCAAGTAAAGTAGCACAGAAGTATATATTTTTGAAAACTGAAGATCCTAAGAAAACAACAGTGCCACTCTTAAATCCTCTCACTGTTCTATTCCTGTTGTCTGCATGTGACCTAGCTACAGGAAAATGATTCTGGGTATCATTTGTGTAAATGAGAAAGGAGCCATGGGAAAGATTTACTCCAGTGTGTTGCCATAGAACACAGGCATAACCGTCTACAAAGAAACTTCAGCAGTTAGGATTCCCCGTGCAACAATAACTTGCAACGTGATTGTCCAACTCACCAGAGATGTCCAAACAACAGCACTAATAGCTGCTCCAGGCAACTGACTCCAGAGAGGAATAGCTTGCTGTGTTTGTGTTTTTGCAGGATGCAACCTTAAGGCTACATTCATGAAAACGTTTCTATCACACTCTGCCTATCAGAAATATGGTAGAACATGTGTCAATGAGAAGCCAAGCGTTTACTGTGATGTTAGATGTACCTGGACCGGATATCCCTGATTAGCTTGCTGCCTTGGGCTAGTCATCTTACTTTTCTAAGTCTCAATTTTCACATTTATAACTTAAAAAAATGAATTTACCTTATGAAATTGGCTCATTCTAGTTAATTCAAATAATGTCCCCATGTAAAAAACACTAAGTAAGTTATAACTATTATTATGAAGTGAGTTTCAAATTCTGAAACGTTGTTCTTGTTTTCTTGAATCTTATTTGTTGGAAATGTACTGAATTCTTTTTTTAACTTTAGATTTATGAAATTGGTCAGTTAAGATTAGGTTAAATTGAGAGTGATCAAGAAAAACTTATATAAGTATATGTGGTTGGATATAATAGGGTACGTTTTAATTGAAGTATTTTTTTTTTCTTTCACTCATAGAAATTAAGTACAGAAGAAGAAAATCTAGGGCTAATGTCACAACTTACGCTACCAGCTTAAAAACATAACTTCAGTCATAGTAATACTGAATATACTTTAGTGCCTCCTAAGTAACAGTTACATAGCAAACAGTTCTATTTGCTTCTCATTTATTACCAATGACAACCGTAACATTGTCCCAATGTTACACATAAAGTAACTGAGGCACAATGATAATACATATATAGTCCAAGATCTCACAAGTCCAATGTTCGTCATGGCTAAAATCACCACATCTGCATTCAAACAAACAAGAAAGAGGAAGGAAACAAAAAAATGCATAATTTTCAGGAAACTTCTTGGGTATTCTACATTCAGGTGCACCTTTATCTTGTTGGCCTCAACTTAGTAACAAATAATACCTACTGGGTATTATGGTAGTACTGAGAAAGGTAGTCCTTATTTTTAGAGACCATGCACCTACTTAAATCCTTGGAAGTTTATCTGTTAGATTGGATTATGGAGGGACTGACCACAGGCTGTTTCTCATACAATGATGCATTCAATTCTGTTAGGTTTTCTCCTCATGGTTTAGAGCCATAGCTTTAGAACAAAGACACACTTTATTCAGATCTATTGTTTTGTTTTGTTTTGTTCTGTTTTGTTTTGTTTCTCCTGGAAGTATCTTTTTACTAACCACCAATCTTGGATCTCACCCATCTCCAGAAAGTGAAACCATATAGGACAGGTTCACTCTCAAATCAGATCTCCTTCAAAATCTTTGTTGCTGATGATCTCATATATTGTTTTAAATTTAGAATGGTAAATTTAGTATTTTACAAACAAGTTCAGAGATTTGGAATTCCTCATCATTTATTAATTACGTATACTTAAAGCATATACTATTTTCTAGCACTTTCTAAGCACTAGGCTTGAAGAGATAAGTAAGTCTCTTTTTTCAAAGATGTTATACTCAGATGGGGGAAGTAATTAATATGGTAAGATAATTTATATTCCTATATTATTTGCTGGATTATTGATATATAAATTAAATTTTTTACTTTTGAGTAAATGTTTAAAAATCATGTGATAGATAATACAACCATAGAATTACAAGCATAATCCTCTGTTCTTGCTAATGGCATAAGTGACACTGATTGTGGATAGCCTCAAGAACTATGAAGCGTCTACCAAAAAACAAATAACCCAGTGAAGAAATGGGCAGAAGACATGAACAGACACTTCTCCAAAGAGGACATCCAGATGGCCTACAGGCACATAAAACGATGCTCAACATCACTCATCATCAGGGAAACACAAATCAAAACCACACTGAGATACCACCTCACGCCAGTCAGAGTGGCTAAAATGAACAAATCAAGAGACTATGGATGCTGGCGAGGGTGCGGAGAGATGGGCACCCTCCTACACTGTTGGTGGGAATGTAAACTGGTGCAGCCGCTCTGGAGAACAGTGTGGAGGTTCCTCAAAAAACTATCCATAGCACTCTCTTATGACCCAGCAATAGTCCTGCTAGGGATTTACCCAAGGGATACAGAAGTGCTGACACATAGGAGCACATGTACCCCAATGTTTATAGCAGCACTGTCAACAATAGCTAGGACATGGAAAGAGCCTAAATGTCCATCACCTGATGAATGGATCAAAAAGATGTGATATGTATATACAATGGAATATTACATGGCAATGAGAAAGAATGAAATCTGGCCATTTGTAGGAAAGTGGATGGACCTTGAGGGTGTCATGCTAAGCGAAATAAGTCAGGCAGAGAAGGACAGATACCATATGTTTGCACTCATAGGTCTAACAGGAAAACAGGAGAAACCTAATGGAGGACCAGGGGGAGGGGAAGAGGGAAAGAGAGTTGGGGAGAGAGAGGTACACAAAACTTGAGAAACTATTGGATACTGAAAACGAACTGAGGGTTGAAGGGGGAGGGGGAAAAAGAGGTGGTGGTGATGGGGGAGGGCACTTGTGGGGAAGAGCACTGTGTGTTGTATGGAAACCAATTTGACAATAAACTACTTAAAAAATAAAAAAAATAAAATATAAAAAAACACAAACAAACAAAAAAGAACTATGAAGTGTCTAAAGTTTTACCCTATTTGCAAACAAATAAGTTAGTCTGCTGTGATTTCATAGCTGCTGATTGAAGATATAAGGCTTCTGTGTCAGAGACAAAGAACACGACTGTTCAGAGCACAACACACAACATGAGATGTATCCTCCTATCAACCCTCCTTGTTTTCCAAGTCTCATGGGGTTGACGTAGATTCACCCATGTCATTGCTGTATAAATAGTAGATCTGTGTCACAGCGAGTAACCCTGAGCTTAGGAAGCTCCAGTTCTTTAAATTTTTTTTTAATCTTGATTTTTTTTTGAGACTGAATCAGAGAGAGACAGAGTGTGAGCAGGGGAGAGGCAGACACAGAATCTGAAACAGGCTCCAGGCCCTGAGCTGTCAGCACAAAGACCGACACGAGACTCAAACCCACGAACTACGAAATCATGACCTGAGCCGAAGTCAGACGCTTAACTGACTAAGCCACCCAGGCACCCCTCCAATTCTTTAAACAGGGCCTGCTAACAAAGCTGGTTGACCCTTTCCTTGAATGAGGACATTATGTTTAGTATATTAGTTAGGAAACAAATTTTCCCTCTGTTCTGAAGAGAAACGCTATCTCTTTCTTGCATGGCAGTTTACTGTACAAACATCCCTTGAAAGATAATCCAGAACAGGGACTGATCCAAAATGTTAAAAGACATCATGAAGAATTCTCTCCCAACAAATGTATATGACCACAAAGTTAGTCATTGATCTGGGTTTCCACAAAATGAGAAGGGCAGGTATTTTAATAACCCAGACAAAAACCACTACTTCAGTCCAGATGCATATAGTAGAGATGTTTTATGGTAGATTATAATAGCTGATGGGGATGAAATTATAAGGATATTATTAAGTACATTAGAGAAATCAGACTTTATTCTGGGGAACACAGAAAGCCAGCTAAGCAAGAAAAATGGTAATGAAATCAAAATTTTGGGAAGATTTTAGGATAGACTTCCCAGAAGGAGATAATTACTATGAATTGTGGTGACAGACACAGGGACAGGGAGAATCCACTGATCAGATAAGAGGGACAAAGCAAAGGAATCCATCCAATGCATTTCCAGTGCTTTGAGCCTGAATAACCATGAGAGGTATGACGCCACACGGAGAAACAAATAAGTCAGGAAAAGAAGTTGTTTTACAGCTGGGAGAATCAGGCTGATTTGAATTATGTTTAATTTGATCTAGTCTGAAAATATCTCTAAATGGAAGATATTCAATAGAATGTGAGGGAGTTGAGATTAGAAGATGTGTTGAAACCAAGAATTTGATGGATGTAAAACCGGCAGTCTCACTTGTGAGCCTTCAAGCAAAATACAGTCTCAGAACTTTTTCAGTTCCTGACAATCTTGCTCATCATGGATGGGAAGGCATACAGATTGCCTAAGTAATGCTAAGAGAAAGAGTATTCTGTACAAATTGGGGTCGCTTTCTGACATAAAAGATTTTTTTATTCTAAATGTTAATAAGTTACTATATTTCAGAGACCTGAACTTTAGTTTCAACCTGAAAAAAAATTACACTTCATGCAGTCTGGCAAGTTTGGTGCTCAGTTTCTTGTTGCCCAAGAGCATGTAAATACACTGGATTCAGTTAATTAGTAAACTAAATCTTCCCTGTCTAAAAAGTCCCTGAATATTTCTTCATTGCTTTATATACTCTGTGGAGTTATATTAGAATTTGAGGACGATTTAACTGTAATTTGAGTTAGCTGAAAGGCACAGAATCCTCTTCAACTTTTCCCTCTGGCACTTGATTTATTTGTTCCTTCACTCACACATTTAATTATACATTAAATTCTTTTTTTAAGTTTATCTATTTATTTCGAGAGAGACAGATATAGCGTGAGTGGGGAGGGAGAGACAGAAAATCCCAATAAAGCTTTGCACCATCAGA
Source organism: Helogale parvula (assembly GCA_004023845.1). Taxonomy (NCBI): domain Eukaryota; kingdom Metazoa; phylum Chordata; class Mammalia; order Carnivora; family Herpestidae; genus Helogale; species Helogale parvula. The sequence goes on from PJEM01004226.1 coordinate 58,541, forward strand.
GTGGAGTCCTATGTGGGGCTTGAACTCACAAAACCGTGAACTTATGACCTGAGCTAAAACCAAAAGCCATCTAGGCACCCCAACAAATTCTTTTCTTACCAGCAAGTTTGTTGCAATGCATTTTTCTAGATATTGTCTATTAAATAACAATGAACCAACACATTTTAAATCTCATTTCTTTATAAAAAATCCCAACATCAAACCTTAGGTCTAGCAATTGAAATGGTGTGTTTGTACCTAAAAATCTGTCATCATGTTTACCCGAGGTCAGACTTGGGTCTACAAACATCATAACCAAATGTAGTTGATTTAAGTAGAGAAGATGATTTTTTTTTAAAGGGAAGAACTGCCATCACTCTAGGAATGCTGCAAGTCAAGGTCACAACATCATCAGGAATAAGAAAGCACATGTGGCCAGAGCAAAAGCCAAATGTGTTCCCAATCTGTATCCTGAGTTCTACGCAGCCCCAGTCAAAAGCCAGGCATGTAATATCAGTCACCGGGCTCTATGGATGTTCTGAATATCCTGACACAAAGCATCTCTTGGGCTCCAGTCTCTGACCTAGACATCCATGCCGCATCCTCCGGTCACACATCCTGCTCTTTGTTCTCATTCATCCTGTCAATGACTGATTCTCCTCCAATACTCTACAATTGGGATCACTCAAAAAGTTAGCAGAAATAGTTAACCAAACATGAACAAATCCAATGCTTAAACATTTTATCTTAAAGTCCTACATTAAAAATATTCTACGTGGCAGTTGACATTTGCAAATATTTTGGAATGTCCAACAAACTCTTGGGCAGTGATATATATTTGGGGCAGGAAAATACACTCTCGTTGCTTTCAAGGTGGTCGCTGTCTAGAGGAAGAAGCCATAAAAAAGCTAACCATCCATTATATGAACTGTAATAGAATAAGTATTCACATGGGGTTTTGTGTAAAGAATTATAAAAATGTAGACTAATTCTGCCGGCAAGAAAAGCTCTGTGTGTGTGTGTGTGTGTGTGTGTGTGTGTGTGTGAGAGAGAGAGAGAGAGAGAGAGAGAGAGAGAAACAGTTATCAAAATACCATTTAGGCATGAATATAATTTTTCTGCTTGTTCAGGGTGTGGATCTCTCACTGTAGTTTCACTCGAACATGCACATTTAATTTTCTGTACTTCCCAGGGTTGAAGTAGTAAACTGTACCTCGATGAACATAATTTGGCTAGCCTCAAACAGTATCCACAATCTACAGTCATATAGCATTTTGGTACTATCCTCCCAAAGCCCTGGGCTACACAATAAATTTCCTTAATATTACAGTTGTTGGATGATAAGGAGAAAATAACATGTAACCAGAAAATAGAATTTTAAAAGCTGTTTTTAATGTACCGAGGAAACGTATTCTGGAAATGAATTCTTTATCTTTGAGATTTAATCTGCCAGGGGTACATTCTTGGGATGAGAGGAAGACAAGGCAAAGGTAGACATAAATGGAAAAGTATTCAAAAGTTTACATTTTAAGCTTTCTATTTGATATTTTAAGGTGTCGTAGATATTTCTGTGAGCTCTCTCTGTGTGAGCTGAATATATCAGCTTGCTTCTCTGTGGAATGCAGCAAACAGCTCAGCAGTGCCCTCAGCAAGGATCATGCATTTTCACATCACTCAGATTTTGGTGCCACCATTCCAAAAAATGTCACTAAACTTTGGCATTTACATTAATAAGAGACATTTTAATTTTTTTTCTAATTTCACGAAGTGGGATTCTTGGAATAATGGCTTTATCAGGGACAAGGCCACCTGCTTCAAACTGTCTCACTTGTCCAGTGGACCTTTTCACTCTAAGAGGGTGGTGGCTTTATTCTTCTTTCAGGGATGTGACGTAACTGACTGTTGTGAAATATTTCCTGCCATTCTTTACATTTCCTCAAAGAGAAATCCTGGTTTTGCTTCTGTTGGAAATAATTACTTTGGTTTTTTTAATGTTTTATTTCTTTTTGAGACAGAGAGAGACAGAGCATGAGAGAGGGAGGGGCAGAGAGAGAAGGAGACACAGAACTGAAAGCAGGCTCCAGGCTCTGAACTAGCTGTCAGCACAGAGCCTGACGCGGGGCTCGAACCCATGAACGTGAGATCCGACCTGAGCTGAAGCCGGAGGCTTAACCAACAGAGCCACCCAGGCGCCCCAAAAATAATTACTTTGGATTTCAGAATTGTCTCTAAGACCTTTACAAATAAAAATATATAAGAAGAGTTCAATATTTTAGGAAATAGTACTTTTCTAGAAACATTTGACCCACCAAAAAATTACATGATATATACCATTAGAATAAACCCAAGAAAGGATATATGGATATGTGGATGGATGGAAAGTAGGTTGTGGTAAGTGAAGCCTGGGACTCAGGATACGTCAGATTTCTACATTGTAAGGGTTGGTAAACCCCCAAGGCAGGGGGGATTTTCCAGAAATATTAGGCACAGAGGATGGGTCAAAATTAGAAGCAAGCCAAATATAGATAATGATATAGATTTAAAACACTATTCTACATAAAGTGAAACGAATGAATAAAACTGGTTTCGCGATTTGACAAATACATGTTGAAGCACTTACTATGTACTCTGTGAGTGCACGCAAGCGTGTGCTTGTGTGTAGCAATAAACAGTATCAAAGCATTTTGATTGCAGACATTAGTCCCAAAAGTCTATGGCCTGATCCTTGCAATTGCCAGCTAATATTCCATTAATATTTTCAACACATACTTTGTTCCCTTGTTTTTCCTAAAATGAATTTTACAAAAACATCATCATAATGTTAAGGATTATCTTACAATTCAGATGAGTGTGTACACTGATCGTTGGTTGTTTGAGTAGATTTTTAGCCTGATTTCCCTTGCCTTAAAGACAAGATGCTGAACAAGCCTAGGAGTGAAAATTGATTGTACAAATTAAGGATTCATAAAAGATGTGAAACAAGTGTCTGAACTACATTGTGTGGCCCATCTTTGCCAGACATCATATTACTTAGATACTGCTTTTTAAAAATGACCCTTGGGGCACCTGGGTGGCTCAGTCCGTTAAGTGGCTGACTTCAGCTTAAGTCATGATCTCATGGTTCATGGGTTTGAGCCCCACGTCGGGCTCTGTGCTGACAGCTCAGAGCCTGGAGGCTGCTTCTGATTCTGTGTCTCCCTCTCGCTCTCTGACCCTCCCCCACTCACCCTCTGTGTCTCTCTCTCTTAAAAATAAATAAACGTTAAAAAAATTTTAAAAACGACCCTCAAAACTTAGCAGATAAATATAGCATGCCAGTTATTGTCTCATGGCGTTTGTGGATCAGAAAATGAGGAGCACCTTGGCTGGGTGATGGTGAATCAAGGTATGTCATGAGATTACAGTCAAGATGTATTACCAGAAGATTCAACGGAAGAACAATCCACGTCCAAGTTTACTCTGTATCATTGTGGCAGTGCTTAGTTTCTCACTGGCTGGGGCAGGCGACCTTAGCTCCTCACCACGCAAACTTCTCTTTAGCTGACCCGGATGCCTTTGTCACATGGTAGGTAGTCTCATCCAGAGTGAGTGATGAGTGATGACATGTAAAGAAAGGTGTTGACACAGATACGGACATGGACGAGAGGAGTAAATTCAAGACAAAAGCCTCTTTCTTTTGTAATTTAATTTCAAAAGTTGACCTACTATCACTTCTGCTATATTTTGTTGGTTCTCTAAACTAACCTTGGTGCAATGTGGGAGTGAACTACAGAAAAATGTATTCTAGGAGGCATGTATAATTAGAGATCATTTTATGGTGACCAAAAAATAAAATTTTTTAACCTAGCATCTGAAAATGTGTAGTTGTTCACTAATTGTTAAGACTAAACAATAAATGAAAGAATATGAGAAAAGACATGGAAAACATAATAAGTCTTGGCCTGTCAAGTACAATAAAATTCTAATAGTCCCATTTTTAGAAGAATAAGTTGAGGCCCAGAGTCTTACTTGATGTGAAAAAACAAGCAGTATTAATCAATATATGCCTTCCTTGTACTTATTGGTTTGAACCAATTTTGCTGATTTCCTTTGGCAGCAGGTGGCTCAGCTGAACCTGAGGTCTAGTTGTGGGCTAATGTTGTCTGGAGTGACAAGGGTGACTTTGCCAGGTGTCTCTCTTATTATCTAGACAGTTAGCCTATACTCATTGCCATGGGTATAGTCAAAGTGTTCCCCGGATTAGCAAGAGATAGGAAGCCTTACTCTTTCCCAAGATTCTTTTCCAATTGTGCTGGCATTATATTTGTTACTGTCCATTCTCAAAGTAAGTCTTAGAGACTCTGCCTCTGAACGCAAAGTGCTGCAAAGTCATATTGCAAAAGGGCCTGAATATAAAGATGGAGAAAATTGGTTACTAATTTTGTTGTCAATTAACTCTCCAACTTTTGTTAACACCAATCTATGGTTTCTAGAAACAATTTAAGAATGTCGATAACTTTGCCTTGGTGTGGAGCACACTCCCACCCAGAAAAGGACACAATGAAAGTAGGGCTTTCATTGAGTCATTTAATTTGAAAAGTCACAGCAAAGAGCAGGAGAGGGACTGGAAAGAGAGATGCAAAGATAAAAATATAAAGCCAATACAATGGTAAATTCCTCAGTTGATTTACTGTGGGCAGCTGAGGTTTGGTCCAGTAAGGACCTTCCAAACACATATTCACTGAGTGTCTGAGGTATTGAATTATGGAATAGAAGAGGAGAAATTTTTCTACCAACTATCACACTCCCATTGGTCAAGGGGTCAAGGGCTGCCCCATGGCATAGAATGCCCTCATACTCTCAGGTGATTCTAACATTAATATGTGGGTTTCCTCATGTGTAAAACTTGAAATAGTTAAGAAATTCCCATGAAAGAAAACAAGATATGCACAGTACAGCTCAAAGGCTGGTTGCCACACCAGTGCCTAGAGGAAAATGTGGATCAGGTATTCTGTGGAACACAAAAGATTTCTAAACAACATTTGAGCATAGCTATCACATTTTGTGTAAAGGAACTACGCAAAACTTGTTATGTGTGTTACCTCATCTAACTCCCACTAAAACTGTCAGAGAAATTAAATTATTGCCTAAAGCCACAGTACTGGGATTTGAAGGTAGGTATTTTATATGTATGTATGTGGGGTAGGGGATATTCCTTGTTTTGTGGGGGACGGAGATGGAGTGGAGGTTATCAGGCATGGATAGAGATTATGGGTTCTTTCTCATTGCTCTATAATGAGATGTAGTGAATCTTTTATAATTAACTCATTGGAAAAAGAAAACCAACAAACAGGTTTATTTAGAGACCTTACACAATACGAAATAAGGGGCTATGCAGCCAGACACATACAAATTGACATTAACTGGATTGAAATTATTTTTCTCATCAGAATGAAGTTTGCTGATAGTGTTTTCTATCAGACCACAGAATTCCTGGTCCCTCAAGTAAGCGAATAGGCAGGTAGGAAAATAAGGAAATGAGGGATTTTTTAAAAGATATTAAGGGGACATTGGCTTTGAGCAGAAATTGTATCTCCTTGATTGTACAGGTTCTAAAAAAGCTGTTTTACTCACCTGTGCTTCAGCCAGAACTCCCCATTAGTGATCATTTCTTCACATCTTACAGTGAAATGAAAACTGATGGACATAATGATGGCCCTAATATATTGTGATATCATAAAAATGTCTTCTGGGTTATCATGGCAGCAAAATAACTTTTGGCATGGTTTTCTCATTGATTTTGTTTTATTATAAGTTTTGAATATTACTGGTTCATTTATCATACATACAACTTCATTCACCCTAAGATTAGATTATAAAGAAAACTTCTGTCTCAGCTATGCAATGAAATAAAGAATTACCCCAGAAGCAGTTAAGTGTATATGTGTTGTTTTCATGAATGAACAAAAGAGGTCAAATAGAGAAACCTACTGAATTTTATTACTGTCTCATAAAGAATGTATATAGTGCCCATAAAGAAAATGATGGGAAAGTATATTATTTACTGTGAGAACCTTGGCTGTGAAATCATTTATATACCACTAAGGGATTTGCATACGGTGGAGGAAGGAGAGCCTAAGAATCATATTTCTATGCCTTCCTTTACTTTTCCTTCTGTGGATAAGCTTCTTAGATTTTAGACACACAATCAAAATGTCTATCATGAATTTTCTAGGGGATAATTGTTGAATGGATTTCTGACATTTAAAATTTTAATTATAGTTGTTTTTAGTCTTTAAATAATATAACGGAATTTTCTAGCATGCTGAATGTGCTTAAAAGTATACTACCAGGCACTTCAAGTGTATTTTATGTAAACTGAAATATTTATTAAATCCCTCCATGGTGTGCCTTAGAAAATACACCTACATAAGAAGCAGAGAGTCATGTCACCTAAAATAGACTATGGGTGATGTGAGTTTTCTTTACCATTCAATGATACTCAAAGAAGAGTTCTGACTTCTTGTAGAGTATTCAGAGGAAAGGGAAACAACATTTTGCAAACTAGACTGCTTCTTCTCTGAAAAGTAGAATGGCAATCAATGATTTATGCTTTTTAAAGCCACCAAATGTTAATATCTTGGCACACTTGAGGAAGAACAACAAGGAATCATCCTTATAAGTTTGGAATCCCATCTTTTTTGCATAGCACATTAAAGTTTACAAAATGAGTTCACCTACATTATTTCAAACTTAAAGAAGATGCTGGTATTAGAAATAAACGTTGTCATTCTCACTTTACAGATGAAAAACAGACACTGGGAGAGGAGACTTTTCCAAAGTTATGGAAAGAAGCAGGGCAAAGCTGGAGGTGGAATTGATTTATTTTGTTCTGTGCATTGTTTACTTAGCGGCACCCCCCCCCCCCCCACACACACACACGCCAGCCTGTCTGAGTACACAGACTTGAGCAGGCTGCTTCCTAGTTCTCTCCTTCTCTCTGAATGTGAAATCCTACTCAGTTCAGGTAGCGTCCTTGCTCTAGGGTTGAACGAATCTTGGTGAGAAATTCCTGAAGCAATTTTTTTTTTTCTCAAAAACCTCCCTTATATTCTACCAGCAACTATAGTTCATCAGTTGTCATTTTGTACACATAGCTCTTTGGAGATAGAAAAAGTAAGAGAGCAACAAGTTTTACTATACTTGTGCTATTATCAGATTTGCAAAACAACCGAGTTGTGGATTTTGTCCTGTCAGAGTAGTAAATAATCCATCTAGGTGTCTGGGTGACTGATTTGGGGCACGCTTGACAGAATGATTCATTCCATATACATTTCCAGACAAGCTCCTATCATCACAGTTGCAACACAAAGTAAAGATATTTATGTCCTGATAAAGATATATGTCCTGATTGTCATACTAATTAATGTCCTTAAGGGAATCTTTCTCCCTTTCTCTCTTTATATCTATTCCTCTAGATCTCTCCTTCTATCTCTCTTTCCTTCCCTCTCTCTTTCTCAGCCCAGGTCTTTTTTTAAGTTTACTTATTAATTTTGAGAGAGGCAGAGACAGCACAAGCAGGAGAGAGGCAGAGAGATAGGGAGAGAGAGAGATTCCCAAGTAGGTTCCATGCTGTCAGCTGCAGAACCTGACAGGGAGTTGAACCTCTGACCTGCAAAATCATGACTGAGCTAAAACCGAGAGTTGGATGCTTAACTGACTGAGACACTCTCTTACCCCCAGGCTTTTGAAAATTACTTACTTCAGTAAGTGTTCTGCCTTTCTTTTATTTCTTATGATAAAATTCATTTTATTTTTTATTATCTGCCATTTTCTCAGGAAACTCCACAGTATAAACTAAGACTGGAATATTAAGTTTGAAGGTTACACTAAAAACTGTTAAGCTAGTTATGAAGTATACTCTTTGTTGATGTATTGTACATAATTTTTTATTTGACACATTAAGACATAGTGGTCCAGGGATCTTCAAAGGTCATGGTCAAAGGAATGGTATACATCGCAATAGACACCAAGTCTCCTGATGTCTATAAAAGTCTTTTTTTTTTTAATTTTCTGTCTATACTTCCCAGCCATTTATAATTTGCTTACTTATAGCATTGAACACATACTGTGCTCAGGGAGGATTATTGGTTAAAAATATCATTAATTTAAAAAAAGGAATTTTGAAGGGATGGCTCTGAAAATGGTCAGTAGATCTGGTCAATGATACTTGGAAAACAGCTAGAAATCATGGTGGCTAATGTCCAGAGTGAAACCAAAATTATGTGTTAAATCCTCTAAGAAAATGCAAGATCACTCCTGTCTTTGGACAACAGATGTTGCCAAATCCACTTTTTCCCCAGAATGGCCGTCTCTTAATGGAGGGAAGCTGAAAAGCTGAAAAGCTGATAGGTTGACTTTTGGTTTTAATCATGGAAAAGGTTTGGTCTTTTCCAAAACTTCCTAAATACAAAAAAAAGCTTCAGATGTTAAGCACTCATCAAAAGAAATTATAATTATACATTGGAGACATATTAATAATTGAAAGAAATATGCAATTCCTAAACCACTGGAGAATTTATCTGTGTACTTATATAAAATATGTTGTATTTCCATATTAAAATTAGCATTCCAATATAATTTTACATCTTTAATTCATTTTTTTTTCTTCTCAGGGAAATCCTATTGGTATGGGTAATAGTTTCTTCTCCTTTGTACAAATAAGGACACTGATTTTAGATCATTCCAAAAATTGGGTCAATTTTTGTTTCTTTATCTTTTAATGTTTATTCGTTTTTGAGAGAGAGAGAGAGAGAGAGAGAGAGAGAGAGAGAGAGGGAAAGTGAGCAGCAGAGGGGCAGAGAGAGAGGGAGACACAGAATCCGAAACAGGTTCCAGGCTCCGAGCTGTCAGTACAGAGCCTGACATGGGGCTTTAACTGGCAAACTACAAGATCATGACCTGAGCCAAAGTCAGAGGCTTAACTAACTGAGCCACACAGATGCTCTGGGTCAATTTTTTAACTGAAAATGATAGCAGAGACATAACCAGAGTCCACAAATAATTTTGATACTGCAAAAGATGAAGGAAAAAATATAGAATTGTTGTGTGGAATGTGATACCATTTTATCTCTATGTTTCTTAAAATAAAATATGTAAATATGCAGACAAATTCATTGCATATTTTTAAAATTTTTATGTCCTCAAACTTTTGAGTAATTATTATTAGAAAAAAGATAAAATCACTTTTCCTTCTTCTATGTTTTTTTTTAATTCTCAAATTCTTCTGTAATGTTAGGCTAGACTATTTTTGAATTGGGCTCCCACGAATATGAAGGTATTTGCAAGTGTCTTTTTTGCAATGATTTAGAAAATATTAAAAGTCTTCAGTTCCCAATGCTGTTTTCCAAAGTCAAATGTTATGTTTGTAGATAAGGATATAAGTGAAAATAATCGAATCTGTAGACATAGCTTCATACACATATTACATACAGCGTTTCTTCTTATCACAACAATTTAATATAGTTGATGGATATTGATACGACATTGAGGAGCATGGGTGGCTCAGTCCGTTAGTGTTCAGCTCTTTGTTTTGGCTCAGGTCATGATCTTATGGGTTCGTGGGTTTGATCCCCATATCGGGCTCTGTGCTATCAGCAATGAGTCTGCTTGGAATTCTCTTCCTCTTTCTCTGCCTCTCCCCTGGTTGAGTGCCCAGTCTCTCACCCTCTCTCTCTATCAAAATAAATTAAGTAAAAAAAATAGAACCACGTTTAATATTGTAGTATTTTCTGTAGTATTTTTTTCAAGACAAGTAGTGAATGGGAAACAAGTCTTTTTGAGTTTTTTTCCACAGAAAATACTGATTTTTCTCATAAGGTTACATCACCCTCGTTTGAATAAACCAAGTCAAATTTACACTTCTACTTTCTCAGATATAAGTTGAAACAATAAGAGAGAGGAAAAGAGAGACAAGATGTTAATAACAACTAATATATAAACGGGTTAATACAAACTCACTTCCACTTACTAGCCGTGCCCCTGGTCTCCATTCCCATTAAACCCTGTGCCTGCAGCTAGGACTCCTCCCGAGTAAGCCAGTCCCAAGCTTGCAGAATCCAACTTTTGTTTCCAAAACTGTATTGCCAGTTCTTTGTTATTGTGACACAAAAATTCATTAAAATTGTGGAAACATATTTGAAATGAAGATGTTTTTTGTTTTTACGAAACAAAGTTGAATGTTTCTGGAGTACTTAAGGGTTGCCAATAAATTTTATGTAAGATAACAGTAAAGGTTAGAATATACACTAACTTGAAAGTTACTTTCAGATTGTTTTATAATGTCTAACCCCGCTGAAATGGTAAGATGCATCGAGATCTGAATTTTCAGCAAAACCCTTAATATGAAACTGTTACCAGGAGATAAAAATAAGGAGGAAGGGTGCCTTGGCTCGAATCCAAAGACTGGGGAGTAAATACAGTATGTGCATTATGTGAAACTAAAGTACTTAAAATAGGGCAAAGGCAATGTTAAGGTTTGAATTTTACTTAAATTCTCGTCAGAATTCTAATTAAGTAGGTCACCCACACTTATCCTGCAGACATGCTATTTCCATGATTCTGTGCATTCTACATATGCCTCGAACATGGTGAAAACCTCACATATACCTAGAGATTGGATGCATGTATGTTTATTGAACCCTAATTGTTTTACACTTAGAATGGCAATTAATAATACAGATATAAGCTAGTTATTTCTTAAAGAAAAAAGAAAACATACACTTATTTAGCATAAAGTTCCTTTCCTTCAAATTTGGAAAATATTCTAAAATAAAGAACATTGCCTATTGAGGACAACAACTCATAAATTATTCTTCTGTGATTCCCCAGAAGCTAGAAATGTGCTAATACATACTGCCCACACATTATGTACTTGTTGTCTACCAAATTGTAGACTTTTAATTTTAAATTCTGTTTATATTTGATTGATTTGCCCCCATTCCATACATATGTACTTATGTATGAGATGTGTGTGCATGTATATGATGCATACGTTTATATAATTTTACTAACTTATTGACAGAACTGCTCTGTATTTTTTCCACACTGTAAAATAGGATTAATACGTTTTTGAAAATATGGAGGTTAATATATACAAAACACTAACAAAGAGAAAACAACTAATTTTAATATTTTTTGATCATCATTAAATACTTTTAACCAAATGATATTGAATGGTGTGGATTTAAATTTATTTCATTATCAACTGATTTTTATTAATCTACCCTTTTATGTAGAAAATAAAAGAAATGTGTAATATCATGGTCTTTAGAGTACATAAACTATTCTTTTGATGAATAATAGGATAAATAATTGACCTCTTTTTTCTTTATAGGCATAAAATCTTATTCTACTTTCGAAATGCTTAAAGTTGATATTTTTAATATTCTGGGAAGATAATCTCTCAAAATAAATCATCAGAACACCTGAAATCATAACGTTTTTCTCTGATCATTTATTGCCACATGAAATACTGACCAAAAACTATAATACGTGAACACACAAAAAATATTTGTGAAAAATAAATACAGATCATTTGCCAAATAGAAATTTAGATCACTTTGATAAATAAGGACATGATTTAGATGGAATTTCTTCAATGAAACTATTAAGTTAAATTGTTCCAATTTTTTTTTTCTTATTAGGAGACTATCTGAACCAATTCAATATACACTAGGTTATCAACTTCTCAAATTTTTTTTTAATTTTAAGTTTATTTATTTTAAGAGTGTGTGTAAGCATGAGTGATATAAGGGGAGAAAGAGAGTGAGAGAATTTCAGCCAGGCTCCCTGCTGTCAACACAGAGCCTGACATGAGACTTGAACCCACGAACTATGAGATCATGACCTGAGCTGAGATCAAGAGTCAGACGCTTATTCAACTAGCCATTCAGGTGCCCCTCAAGCTCTCAATTTTAATTTCTCTCTTTTTAAAAAATATTTTATAATGTTTTTTATTTATTTTTGAGAGACATAGAGAGACAGCAGGAGCAGGGGAAGGTCAGAGAGAGAGGGAGACAGAGAATCTGAAGACAGGCTCCAGGCTCTGAACTAGCTGTCAGCTCAGAGCCTGACATGGGGCTCGAACCCACGAACCGTGAGATCATGACCTGAGCCAAAGCTGGACGCTCAATCAACTGAGCCACCCCGGTGTCCCCTTAATTACTCTTTTTGATGAATGTGAAGATATTAATTTGTACACTAAACAGTAGATATGTTTTTGCAAATTGTGTTTTTGTCTGCCGAGAAAACGAATTGAAAATAGGTGCCTTATTTACATTTTTTACCCTACTCTATTTCCCCGTTTTTATAGATGCACCATGTAAATGAAAGGGAAGACACATATATCACACACACTGCTAAAGTATAAATACTAAGGTAATTGTCAGATGTTGTCAAAGAATGGGTTATGCAGCATATTTCAATTTCATATATTAGGAGAGCTATTAGGAGATAGTTGGTTAAATGAGATTTATTTATACAAATGCCAACTTTTGCTTCTTTTTTTTCTATACTTATTATCAAAATACAAGATATCAAGTAATATTTTAGAAAACTATCCTTGCTTGAGCTTACTCTTTTAAGATAAATAAATGATACTGTGACCATTCAAAAACAAAAATATTAACCACTGAGAAACTCTACAGACATTTGACTTTCGAAATCGTGATGGAAAAATATTTCAAATGTCTCTGCATGTGTCATGTGTTTGTACAGGTGATGGTCACAGTATTATTGACAACCTCTTCATAAGATTGGGCCATAACAAGAATTTCTACCAGCTATTTCTCTGGAGAGGTGAATAGTGGAATGATCCACTTCCCAGTAATTCACCATCCATTTGTTCCTGGGTCTCATACCTTACTATTAAATAAATTAAAGTGCATTTAATGGTACAGATGTTTGGGATAGGATCAATGCCATATTTCATTAGGTATCAAACCTTTCTTTAGTTGTTTCTTATTTTTCATAGTACATAGGTGAATGCATTTCAAGTGAATTTATTTTCAATTGCTTCTAATATTATTTTCAGGACTTCTTAAAGTTTTTCAGTTTCTCAAAAAATCTATTAAACAACTTCCAGTAGTTGAGCGGTTCCAGTGGAAAGATGTTTTAGTGACTATGAATTTTTCTAGTGATGTTAATATTTAGAGATCACTACTTAAATGTCACAATATGCTCTCCTCCTGTAACTTTGTAACTTTCTTTTCAAATTATCATGTGATTTATGGAAACTGTGATACAGAAAAGTGAACAAACTGGTCCTCAACCACAGATAATATAGATCAGAATTAAAATACAAATCCTTATCTTCCAATTCTGCATCTTGACCCTTATTCCCATAGCATGGTTGCTTGGAGTCATTCTTTAGGAATGTAGATAGATAGATAGATAGATAGATAGATATAGATATATAGATATATAGATTGACAGAGATATACACATATAGATATATAAATATATATGCCAGCAATCCCAATTTAAAAATCATAAGAAATAAATGTTGATTCACAACTTTATGAGAAATTTTTGGAAAAGGGGTTTTGGCTACATCATACATATGGTCCAGTCTTGAACTTTTATCTTACAACAACTCTGAATTTTATATAATTTTACCATGTTGTGAAAAATCAAATATACTCATGCTAGAGATACGGAGACTATGGCAGGATCTGGACTTAAGTCTAACATTTTTGAAACCTATTTTATCAAATACATTTTTCTAAAAGAATCATCACTCTTCATCTTCAAACCTGCAAGCTAAGGACAGCCCCTTAAAAACAGTTTAGTTATATTTCTAAGTCAACCAACACTTTTTCTGAGTGAGTTAGTTCTCTACTCTACTTGGTTTGGTGTAGCTACCTGTGACCTGTTGGTTTTTCTGGGATACCCAGCAAGATGATGGTTAGGGTCTTTCTTTAAACCACAATTTAAACAAATTTTTTTGTTTTTTAACACAATTTATTTTTTTAACATATGCAAGTATTTTCCGTCATTTACAATACAGTAGTTACAATGACACTCCAAACAGAAAAGCAAGGTAAAAAATCAAAACCCCCACTTCTATTTCATGTAGTTAGACTTATACAGAAATTAGAAGGTTAAGTACCAACTAGTTAATCACCTACAATTTTTTTAATGTTTATTTATTTTCAAGACAGAGAGAGACAGAACGTGACCCAGGCGCCAGTATAAAATAGGCTTTGAGGGCACATGGATGGCTCAGTCGGTTAAGCATCTGCCTTCGGCTCAGGTCATGATCTCGCGGTTTGTGGGTTTGAACCCCGCATTGGGCTCTGTGCTGACAGCTCAGAGCTTGGAGCCTGGTTCAAAGTCTGTGTCTTCCTCTCTCTCTGCTCCTCCTCTGCTCCCATTCTGTCTCTCTCCCACAAAAATAAAATAAACATTAAAAAAATAAATAAGCCAAAAGATCTCTACTTTAGTTAAATATGAAAATATATTTTTTAGGTTTCTTATGCTTCAAAATGGTATTTTTTAAGTTTTATGGTATTATGCAAAAGTTCTGTGTCTAAAATTTTCCTAAGCACAAAAGACTTGGAGAATTTTGAAACTAGGAATGATATCACTGGTAGAGTTAATTCAGCTCAACAAATATACACAAGCATTCGCCAAATAAATAAGTCTGTCTACACTTCAAATAATTGTTCAGTTCCAACATTTTACAGAAATTGAAGGGTTAAGATATTCTGTTCTTTCAAATAACAGAATGAGTTTACACTAACATAATAGTAAATATATATCTATATATACATAGGTATAGATATATATCATTTTTTTGGTTTTTGTCTTTACTTCAAAAAGTTGATACTTTGAAGAGACCATTTGCTCATTATTAACTTCTAAAGGATTGACCAGGGAATTCAGTCTTAAATATGTAATAAATACAAATTGATGAAAATCTCTTGGGTGATATCAGAGTCATTATCTGAGCATGTATCTCTTGAGATAGGCCAAGTGTCTCTATCCCCAGAGCCTGAGTGACTAAACCATAGCCTAGTATGTGACTGTCAGTATTTCAGGACAAGATGAATCTATTTGTCAAGGGTGGACTCACACTGATAAAATTCATCAAACTAGGGAGAAAATTAAAAAGAAAATTGATTCATTTATAATGAGAAATAGAGCCTCTGAGGAAGCACTCTTGGACACAACAAATTCATTCAATATGTGCAAGATGAATTTGCATAGTTCTCTTATGATTCATTATGTATTGATATGAAAATGTCAGTTTTAAGGACATTTTTCTCATTTCCATATTCTTTGGGAAATCTTCACTGAAGTCTCTCCCTTCATCTTCCATAGTGTGATATCCTCTTTCTCCACCTCCCCAAAGGGAAAACAAAATAAAATATTGTTGACAAGTGTAAGCTCTGTTGTGCCAATTTTTAAACCTGTATCTATTGTGAGAACATTCAGACACATTTCCACCTAAAAATAATTTAATTCTGTTCTTATATCTATCTAATTGCATTTTGCCTGACAGTCCATTATGTGTAGTTTTTGTTTCTTTTGGTTTTTAGCCACATTAACCCTTGTAGACCCCTTTATTCCAGGGCACAGAATAGCTGCTCTACCTGTGTTATGTGCGTCCAGAGTCTGTGACCATCAGCTTATCTTCTGCGGTGGATGTTTCTCACCTAGGGCAGCCATGTCAGCTCCCCATGCAAAAGTACACACGATGCCCCTTCCCACACACACTTAAAAACCTCATAGGAAATTTACCATGTTTGTTGACAAAGAACGAGAGTCTGTTTTATTTTAAATAATGTATATACACAAAGCAGAATCAGGTGTGTTTTATTATTCTTATTACAATTTTTCAACAGAATTCAAATTTGATCAATGTATTTTTAAAAATTTTTTAACGTTTATTTATTTTTGGGATGGACAGAGAGAGAGAGAGAGAGTGAGCAGGGAGAGGGAGACAGAGAATCCAAAGCAGGCTCCTCGCTGTGAGTACAGAGCTCCATTCGGGGTTCAAACTCAGGACAATGAGATCATGACCTGACCTAAAACCGAAAGTTCAATGCTAAACTGACTGAGCCACCCAGGCATCTTTAATGAGTGTCTTATAATAAAATGTTTTGGTTTGAGAGGCAATAACCGTTTTAGCAACTTCTGAAAATTTGACTTGTCCATTTATGAACACTGAGAAGTCCAACTATTTGTTTAATTTCTCAGGAAGATATCTTGGCTAAGACTCATTTTATGTTTCTTTTTTGTAAGTTTATTTATTTATTTTTGAGAGAGAGAAAGAACACGAGTGGGGGCGGGGCAGCGAGTGCACGCCCACGAGAATCCCAAGCAGGGCACGGTCACCTCAGAGCCAGATGTGGGTCTTGAACTCAAGAACCTTGAGATCATGACCTGAGCCAAAATTGGACGCTTAACCAACAGAGCCACCCAGGCGACCCTCTTTTCATGTTTCTATATTAGTTGCCAAGGTCTGAGAAAAACGTTGAAAATTATCAAGAACTTCTCTTTGTGGCAGGGCACGGTTAGCAGTCATTGGGAAACAGAACTTGCAAACACTTTGTGCTCTCTACCCAAATAGTTTTTCATTTATATCTGGGGGTGGAAATAGAGATTTTAATAATATTTTCGTTACTTTTTTTTTCCTCTTCTTTTTTTGGTGGTGGGGGTGGTTATGTTTAAATGAAGTTGCTTTTACAACACCAAAGACTTAATCATCCATTTCCTATATAAAAGGTAGCTACTTTTTGGCCTGGACCTCAAGTATATTGTAGTATAGAGGTGGAATGTAAGGAAAGGTATTAAGCAGGCTGTGTTGTAGCTTATGGGCAAGTAATAAATTGTATCATGTATCTTGAATGTATCATAGATAAGCTGCTATATAACGATTGCCACTTCAGATAGCTGTGAAATCAGGTGATTAACTAGTTGTTACTTAACCTCCTAATTTCTGTATAAGTCTAATTACATGAAATAGAAGTTGGGGTTTTGATTTTTTACTTTGCTTTTCTGTTTGGAGTGTAATTGTAACTACTGTATTGTAAATGATGGAAAATATTGCATATGTTAAAAAAATAAATAAATAAACAGAAAAAAATAATAAAAAATAATAGATTCAATAAAGTATTTAACACAAATAAATTTCCACTTTTAACTCATTTGTTAACAAAGACTCTAAAAACTTTTAGAGTCTGAAATGCAGTTTAGTTCTTTTATAACATGTTTAATGTAATCAAGATGATATAAACACATTATCAATATAATAACCTACTAATCTCATGATCAATCCTACTTCAGCTAATAGAGACAGTTCTTATTATCTCAATGAATGTTTCTGTACAACTGATTAAAAAACATTAAAATCCAGTCATACATCCTATAAGCTATCTAATGGAAAATATAGCATTGTGATTAAAATGAAATTATTCCAGGGACCTTGGAATTTCTAACTACATAGTTCTTGATAAATAACCTTTCCTTGATAATTCACCCAAGGGAACTATATGCAAAACAATAACAAACTGTATTTTATCATGAGGTGAAGTTACTGCTCCAATCACACTATAGAATCCTATTAAATTTGACTGGATCATGTGAAAGATACTTTTGGCTAAACCTAGTCTAATTAGTCCAGTGTCAGAGCATGCTCTTCTCCCAAGTCACTGCTGTGCGATTTCCTGAGAACATTCTAACAATTTTCTCAGGAGAACTGTCAACAGACATGCCATTCCTTTTGCACATCCTCAAAGACATAGGTATGATCCTGTCTGAAGACCTTTGCACTTGTTATCCTGTCCTAAATCTGTCCCATAGCTTTCTGTTTGTTTTAGTCTTATACTTTCTTGAGGTCCTGATTAAAACTGCATCAGTTTTGAAACTTTCTTTCCTAGCCACTGGACTTAAATTCGTCACTGTTCCCTACCTCTTTAAATTTCCTATTTTCCCTCTCTTACTTTTCTGATTATTAGTCATACGTACAAATTCCTAAGACATCATATATTTCACTTATTTGTCTTATGATTAACTCTCCTTCTAAGAGAATATCTCCTAGACAAAGATGGAGAGCCCAAGGTATATCTCCAGAGAATTCAATATACTACAGTTTACTAGGTCTCACCTGAGAGTGACCAGCTTGTAACCAACCCTATGGACTTGGTAGCTCAGTCTTCATAGTCTATGGCACATAATAGTTATTCAATAAATAATTTGTAATGGTTGGATAAATTGCTTTCATTTAATTTTTATCTTTTATTGGAATAGTGCTGCATGCATCTTTATGAAAATCCTCTTTCCAAAAGTAATCATATATTTTTTTCAGAAAGAAACATGTCTTTATAAATGTGCATGCAAAAATACAAGTATTTGTATATACTCAAGTATGTATATATATCCTGTGTACATACTCAAGTATGTATATATATACAAGTGTTTATACATGACTGTGAGCATACCATAACAAGGTGGCAATATATCTTGGAAATTATTCTGTTTTAATATATGGACATCTATTATGTCATCATTTGTGTGGATGTATCATGAATTGTTCAATCTCTCTAGGGCTCTTTTATGAATATTTGATATAGTGTTATTAATAAGTAATGATTAACTCAGATTATTTTAAGTATAATAGCCTTCTGTATAGAGGCATAAAACAGAGACAATTTTGGATAGAATTGTAAGAAAACTAAACTGGCTATGTCTGAGTCAAGATCTGAAGGAAGCAAGGCATCAAGACAGAAAGGAACTAGAACACAGATTTCTAGCAGTGGAACTAACAAGTGCAAAGACCCAGACACAGGAAAATATTTCTATTGTGTTTGGAAAAGGTCGACAAGAACAAGTTGGCTTCTGCAAGTTTTCCTGAGAAAAAAGTTGGAACAATTCTGGGAAATTGCAAGCCGTGCTTTCTGGAGAATGATTCCTGGAAAAAATAAGACAAAACAAAAAAGATTACTTGGATTAGGAAAATGTTATTTTAAAAAAAAATACTTGCACAGGTGGCTCAGTCAGTTAAGTGTCTGACTTCAGCTCAGGTCACGATCTCATCATTCATGAGGTTGAGCCTCCCATCAGGCTCTATCCTGACAGTGTGGAATCTGCCTGGGATTCTCTCTCTCCCCATCTCTCTACCACTACCCTACTTGCTCTCACTCTCTCCCTCTCTCAAATAAAAAATAAACTTAAAAAAATTTCAAGTGCTTGCACGATTGTTCTGCTGCTCTGTCTCAGGACCGTTACCTTAAAAAAACATAATAGTTTGGAGTAAAACGGTCTCTGGAGCCTCCTCCTTACCTGATATTATACACATTAGTAAATGTATTAAGTAAAGTCATGCAGATTTCTAAATTCTTATGAAAGAAAAGTGAAAACAAAAAATCCAAATTTACCATGGTATTTAGTAGCAGAGAAGAGACTCAAATGTGAAAGTTTCTAAGAGAAGAATCTATGAATTCTATCACTAGCTATATTAACAGGCGTATTTAAGTCTTTGGATATAGTAATGTGCATCCATTCTTGCAAGAAGGAAGACATAATTCAGCCTTTCGACTGGATGGACATTATCATATTTCTAATTTCCTGGTACCTGAGGTTAACACATTGTCTTCTAATGAACATGGTTTTCTTATCTTTTTAGGGAGCAGCTGTCTGGTCACTGTGATGTAGGTAACATGTACTTCGAACAAGGTGACTAAACCAATGTCTGCCCAGGACTTTTCTACCAAGTTTCTAAGAAACAAAGTGCTCTTTATGGGGTTGATAAAGGAATGAGTTGTGAATATTGGGAGACTCTCATGTCTAGTATATACAAAGAAAGTCTGTTTAAGGAATGGAAAGAGACAAAGAGGCATTGTTAGAATCATTAGGCCGAGCCAACCCTAAAGTCTACTATATGGACTTTTCCATTTCAACGGTGAATAAAAACCACTTCATTACATCATTCCCTTCCTTCCTGCTTTCCTTTCATTCTCTTTCTTCTTTATTTTGGTTTATTTAATTTTAATTTTATTTATAGAACAAGAGGGAGAGAGAGCAAGAGAGGGGCAGAGAGAAGGGGAAAGAGAATCCCAAGAAGGCTCTGTGCTGTCAGTTTAGAGTCTTTTTGGATTATTTTTAAATGGGTCTGTGTTACTCAAAACTAAAGTGTCTTAAATAATAATTTATTAATCTATCTAATATTTAATCTAGTTTCACACCTGCTTTATAGCCTTTGTCTAGAATAGTATCTAAGAAATAACTATTGCTAAACAGTAAATGAATTTGCTCAGGATACAACCAAGTCTTAGTCACTTGAATGTATTCCTTCCCCTGTAATGTCATTTAGTATATTTCTGTTTTGAATTTAACCCCAGAAGCCCATCTTACCCCTCTTATTACCAAGTTCTTGATGTGTAAGTTACTGTAACTTATTTGGTAACATTCATTAAATAATTTTTATGTACCTAAATTTAATATTTATTGCAAAGTTTGAAACACAAAGCCCTGTGCTTGGTACTGAAGATAAGAACTATTGACTTAACCTAAATGGTTTTTGTCAGTACATAAGCGTTTTTTAGGAAGTAGAATATCATAGATTGATAGCTCTATATAAAGGAGAAAAGGATGAAAGTTTATTTAATAAATGTTATTAAATAACCTCTAATTTATTAAACAACCTCTAAGAAGGCTAACGTGCTAATTTCTCTAATGTCTGATCGTATAACCTTAGAACATGCATAAGATAAAGTCTCTGATGAAAACAAGACCTGATTTGAAGTCAGGAACTTTCTGGAAACTATTTTCTGTGTCCACTGCATTTCATATGATCTTTCCCCAATTCATCATGTAGGCATAATATGTCACCAATAAGAGGTTATAAGTGCTCTTTTTGCTTTGGTTCACCTAGGCATTTTCCATATTTCAATTATAATAATATTCCTAAAAAAACAAATGTTAGTTTAATCCTCCCAAGCTTAAAGTCTTTCAAAAGCTGGATGGTAACTTCAGGATAAATTCACACTTCTCTCCCTTGTCTCTTCATACTCTCCCATTCCCTGTCACTAAACCTTCTCAAATACTGTTGGGACTACAAACGCATGTTTTTTAGTTTGCAATATTTTTCGTGCTCCTCACCGCCTGGTCCACGACCTTTTATCATTCAGAACTGTTTACCATTGCTCTCCACCCCCATCTCATCCTCTGTAGATTTCTCAATGACAAGAGTTTAGAATAACGATTCTCTATCCCAGGTACCTAGCACTCGGAAAACATTCAGTGAGTTTTCATTGAGTGGATAAATCAGCGAATGAGTGAATGAATGATTACTGACAAAGACTAACTTGGATTTCATCTCAGACTTTGATTCATCTCTCTTTGCTATTTTTAGGTTTACCCCTGGTTGGAGAAAGAGCACAAGATTCAATGGTTTTCTGAGACTTCATTTAGCTTTTGCCATGAAGAGTAAATTATGTATTTTTTGCCTTCTTAGATATCAAAATGGCTCTAATCACACCTGGAAAATGCAGAATGATATCTATAACCTCAAAAAAAATTATAAGAAATTCTGCCTGTTTCCTAATCTGTGTTTTCAGCTCAGCAGCAGGAAATGCAAGCTTTTTGTCATCTCCACTTTCTGTCACTGAAGATAATAGCAATGCTTGGTTAATGGTTCAAGGAAAATAAAATGAACCTACCGAGTTCTCTGTTTTATTTATTCTATTATGATATTTTATAGTGTGCAATTTCATTTATGGCACTATTTATCATTAAGTAATATACCATAAGTAATATGACAGAACTTGAAATAATGAGAAAATATAAATATGATATTTTATCGGTTTTAGCCTCAAATTTGGGGCTGGAAAGGATGCTAAGACATCTGAAAATGGAATTTTTAGGGGATCCTGACTCGAACAAGCATATTGAAAAATTCTAGAGAAAAAACTTATTCTCAGGTACCTTTAAACAGGTTAAACTAGTAGCCATTTGTCCCCTCTATTAATCTGAGATAATTTAAATGCATTTATGAAAATAACATGAAATATCATACTACTTCCTGCCAAACATAACTTTCAAAATATTCCTGTTGCGTGAAGCATTTCAAGATTACTGGTTTTCCAGCATTTTTAAAGTATTTTATATCTGTGTTTGTTTTTTTTCCTTTTGTTGTTGTTCACATGAGCTAATGGAATCATTATAATTCTTTTAAAACTGGAAGTTTGTCTCTCCATTCATGATCATTCTCAAATTGCCTTGTTAATTTTTTATGTTGAATTAACAGTATAAAAGAGATTATTTCTCCTGTTGGCCCATCATTCTCTTTTGAAAGCCAGCAAGCCCAACATGTATCAATTAAGTGACTCTCACTTGTAAATCTCCTCAAACGTATTAAGTGAAAATAAATTTATTGGCTCACAGTTATAGGCTTAAGTTAGTACAGCTGGATTCAGTAACACAAAAAATATCTTATTTCTTTCTCTGAGGTCTTCTGTCCTTTGCTTGTGTTTTAGATGGTAGCTTCTCACTAAGCTAAGGTCCAGATTCAGACCCAGCAGGAAAAGATTCACTCTATTTCAATAATCCCACCAAAAATCTTACCATATGTTCCTAATGCTTGCTGGGTCACATGTCTCCCTAAAGCCAAGATGTCATCCAGAATAATCAAATGTTCAGTGGTCAGACTTGAGTTACTACAAAGACCATGGAAGTAATGTATAAGTACTCTAAATAATAATGATAATAGTAATAATAATCATCATCATCATCAATGTTCAGATTGATCACTGTTCAGAATAATCAATAATCAAAACAGATAAAGTATAGTTCTTCAACACAATTTTGTACTAATGATTTAAATATACATATGTCAAGAAACATATTCTCAGAAATGTAGAATGATTTGTGTTTTTCTTACTAAGGTTAATCATCCTGCCCCAAGTTACCCTAAATATGCTGTATAGTAACTTTTTTCTTTTAATCACAAAGATATTTTTTCACTGTTTACCAATACAAAGGTGATAACAGGTTTAAATAAATTATCAACAAAATAAATAAAATAAAACAAAAGTCTTGGAGACACTGATAGACAGCAACTTGGGCAAGTTGCTATTATCCAAATGTGTATTTGATCCTGGTGATCTGTGCAAAAATATCTGTATTGACACCTACACAAATGATATGTTATTGATATTCATGCAAATTTCAAATTTATTATCTGCTAGAAAAATTATTTTATAAACAATGCTATCTTAGCATTTGAGGTTTTAAACCCTCCTTTAATAGGAAGTAGGATATGTTTCCAAATGTCTGATTAATGATATCTTTCTGAAATATAGCAACTAAATTACTCCTCTGCCATATTAGATACAGCTATAAAATATGATAAAAGGCCTATTTGAGGAAAATAACCCAGTATATTAATTAAGAAAATGTATGTCCATCCAACAAAGTGTAAAGAATTCGGTCATTCCCATTTTTTCCACATAAATTTTGTATATTACCACCCTATATTTGTAGCAAAATATTAAATTTCCTCCCTATATTTTTGTAATAGGTTTTGAAGGGCATGAAGTGTCAGTTGGCTTAGGTAAAAAGCTTTGATTTAGAATGCTCAGAATTAACGATAAAGATCATTTTTATGTCCTCAAATAAAAAATAAACTGAAATTGCTGCAAAAGTTAAATGGTTCTATAATTAAAATATCAGTATTTACTTAAAGGATATGAAATGAAACATTGGAATAACAAATACAAAGGGATGGCAGGTTATAGAAATGAATAAATAAATGAAGTGCTTCATTTAGAACTCTGACAATATATAAAGTGTTGGAAAAATGCTAACTTTACCCAGGCACATTGCCATCAACTGAATGGTTAGACAGAGATTTGAGCAAGATTTTCCATGTTTTAAAAGTGTAGTAATCAACAAATAATGAGATGATATAACAACACTACATACATAGTAGTTCACAGACAATTTAGTGCTCTGCAAGTACAGTGAATATTACCCAAAATATTAGAGAACATTAGCCTTTGCAAGTGATCAACTGATAATTAATGCCTACTACACCAATGAGCTTCAGGTTTAAGATTAAAAGCAGATGACTAGATAATGAGTGCATAATAAAAATATTTATTTATTTGACAAAGCTTATGGTGTGTTGGCAAGTTATTCACTCCTTCCCAAAAGGAAATAAGAGTAAGAATAGGAGCACCTGGGTGGCTCAGTCGGTTGAGCGCCTGGCTTCAGATCAGGTCATGATCTCATGGTTCGTGGGTTCGAGATCCATGTCGGGCTCTGTGCTGACAGCTAGCTCAGAGCCTGGAGCCTGTCTTTGGATTCTGTATCTCCTTCTCTCTCTGATCCTCCCCTGCTCATGTTGTCTCTGCCTGCCTCTCAAAAATAAATAAATTAAAAATAAATAAAAATTTAAAAAATTAAGAATAATGATCACTTTCATTTAACTCATGGGTATTTTTTTAAATAAAATACACTTTTAAAAATGAGATGTAATATAATGTTCTTATTGCCACAATTGTCAGAATGGTAAAAAATATCTATCTATCTATCTATCTATCATCTATCTCAATTTTTTCACATACTAAACGAAGCTTAAGAGAAGAGACCATTTACAAGTTTTAAAACAAATTCATCACTATTCATTTTTCAAAATAAAAAGAACTCTGCATTTGTCAACCAAAGGAAAGGACAGCTGATGAAATCAGCAGCTGTTAGTTGATCATCTGAAAGAATAAAAAGATACATTTATAGAGAAAAAATAATGTATTATTTACCAGCTCATCACGTAGTCTGATATTCTTAGAGTTGATGTCTATAACCTGCTGAGCAATTTTGAAAATGGTTATGATTCCAAATAAAATAGCATTTAAAAATTGACTTTATAAAGTTTAATTTATTATTTTGCATGCATATTGAAAAGGTATGATCTTTTCAATATGTCTATGGTAATAACTATTAGGTCAGTTATAGAAATGATAGATTTGAAAATATACTATTTAAAAATACATCTACTCCAACCATTATGCTAATTCTATGAACTTTAACTGAAAGATGTGAGTACCAAAAACTACTTGTTCATTATATTATTTTGTATGCATTTATTATTCATTTATATGTCCTTGAATGTTGAATCTTCATTCAACATGCAAAAATTTAAACTAAACATAAACCAAAGATAATCATAACCACAAAAAGGTTATCGAAATAATCTTTGAGTAGATATTTAAAGAAAGATACTTTCAGTCATCATCAAATCATTTTTATCTTAATTATTTTCAGGGTGATCATGACAGTTTAAACTTTCATTCCTTATAAAATCTGTTCATTCAAATTAATATCAAATTTTTGTATTGAAATAATCAAATTCCTGTTAAGAATCGATAAAGAAGGCAGAAAATAAAACTGAACATGATAACACTTTTACAAAATTAAAATTGTACAATTTTGGGGGTGCCTGGGTGGCTCAGTTGATTAAGCATCCTATTTCAGCTCAGGTCATAATCTCAAGGCTCCGGAGTTCAAGCCCTGAGTTTGGTTCCGTGCTGACAGCTCAGAGCCTGGAGGCTACTTTGGATTCTGTGTCTCCCTCTTTCTCTGTCCTTCCCCTGTTCACTGTCTGTCTCTCTGTCTGTCTCTTTCTCTCAAAAAATAACTAAACATTTGAAAAAATTAAAATTGCACATTTTTAAATGTTTTTCCGAAGTTTAGAAAAACTCCTCTTATCAACATCTCAGGACTAAGAGAAGCTGAAGTTGGTAGGTTATTATACAAAGGTAACATAAATGAAGGATCCTGGCTAGTGATTCAAAATATGCTGTAAGATTTGATTTTAAATTCACATATGGATATATGCTTCCATTCATTGATATTTTAGTGGAAAATCAAGGATTTATCTCTTAGAATAGGCAAAAACTTGAACTAAAAACCACAGTGAAGAATGCTTTGGACTTTTTTTTTTTAAATTCCAGTTGTTTTCAGTCTTTCTAGAGGTTAACTCTAGGATATTTTAATGATTTGTCTTTATCAAATCTTTCCAAGCATCCACTTCCCCCTTAAATTTATTGTCATTAATTATGTAAATTTTTTCACTGCTATTAAAGGGGTTTTATTAACCTCCTAGACTGGTTTTTCTTTCATTGTTTTTATAACATACTATGTTCCCATGATCATTGCCTTTAATTTTAATTATTTAATAACTAATTTAAAGCACACCTTTAACACTTCCACTTCTTACCCCTATAAATCAGGCACTGCTACTTTGCGTTTGTGGGTTTGGCTTAGTTTTGATACATCCCTTCTTCCTTATTCATGCCTCCTATGAGCCTCATTTTATAATGGAGAGAATGATAGGTGACATATTTTGTCTCAAATATATTATAGGTGTCTGGAAGAGAATCTGACATATTAAATAATCAATAAATATTTAATGAATGAAATAAATAAGCAACAGTCTTCCAATTTTATCATAATCCCTATGAAATAGCAATATAATTCCTTATGGGCATATAGTTGCTTAATAAATATTCACTGATTATAATGATTCTTCATACTCTGTAAGACTTGTCTTTAGATAACCTATTACTATTTTTCCACTCATTTAGTTTTTTCATTATTAGTATTATAATAGATGACATTTGTTTGTTTTATTATTTGCTTTTGAAGGGAGAGAGAGACAGAGTGCAAGTGGGGTAGAGGCAGAGAGAAAGGGAGACAGAATTCAAAGCTATCAGCACAGAGACTCAAGCAGTGTATGACCTCGCAGTCTTTCAGATCATGGCCTAAACCGAAGTCTGGATGCTTAACCTACTGAGCCACCCAGTCACATCATAATAGATGACATTTTAATGACTGATAAAAACGAGGGTTTGTGTGTGTGTGTGTGTGTGTGTGTGTGTGTGTGTGTGAGTAGGAACTAAAGGCTTATACTATGATAGGATTATCATAGTATTAGAATAATGATAAATAATGCACTAAATAAATACAACAAATCTTTTTTTCAAGTTTTACCGACATTTAACAATTGGAATTTTTCTTTAAACGTTTGAATATTTGCATTCACAGCATTTTCCTTTGTGTTAATTAAGTAGTTACAGCATAAAGATTGTTGTAAACTGAATATATGTATAATAAATTAACAACAAATAAACACTTTTCCTCCTTGAATTTATTTCTGTTGGGATGCAAATGAAAGTCACACATTTAATAAAGTCTTGACTTCTTAGAAGTGCATTAGCATAGAGTTGTAGCTTCTAATCACATTCTCTTCCGAATTTATTTCACATACACTGAAAACAAACTCACCCTTATTTACCAACGTTGATCTGTAAACATGAAAGAAAACAATGTGGTAAAGGTTAGGCTTTGAAGTAAATGGAAACATATAAGTAAAATAAAAATCTCTTAGTGACACAGCAGTGAGACAATAAAACTCATTAGTATGACTGCATTGTGATTTCTTTTAACAACAGCAAAGAAGATGGAGTAACAAAATGATAGTGGTACAAATAGACAACTGAAAACTTCAGAATATTAAAAGAAAAAGAAATAATATACTATTTAAGTACATGGTAGTATTTATAAACTTTTTACCATATCAGTGTGACTTCTAAAAACAACATATTTTGGAACACATATTAAGACATGCCCATTTTTTAAGTTTGAATACTGAATACAATTTATACGTGACTATAAAACTAAACACAATAGAAGATAAGTAACTTTAGTAAGCTTGCCCAAATTGGTTAGTGATATCTTATCTATATTGTTCTGGTTTTATTTTTTTAATTTTTTATGGTTTTTATTTATTTTTGAGAGACAGAGAGAGACAGTAAGAGCAGGGGAAGATCAGAGAGACAGCTCTGTCATCACAGAGCCTGACACGGGGCTTGACCCCACGAAACATGAGATCATGACCTGAGCCAAAGCTGGTTACTTAACTGACTGAGCTACCCAGGTGCCCCTGTTCCAGATTTATTGCACAAATTTCTCTATATCTGTAGATAAGTATATGTACATATCTATTAATAGATATTTCTATTTTAGTGACATAACTCATTTTGTTATAAAAATATCTCAAAAATACAGTTCTATAAAATAATAAGAATTTGGTTAATAAACTGACCTCCATTCTACAAAGTCTTAGACAAACTACTGAAGCGTTTATCTGCAGGATCCATATTCAGGGTGAAGTAACAGGAATATTTCAGGTGATATTGATAAAAATATATCTAAACTCAAAAAATAATTTACTTGATATTTGAATTGGCTTCACCAAATGATCTAATAATGAATCAGTGATTTTAGCAAAAATCTTATTTTTGTTTTAAGAAAATCTAAGGTGAAAAGAACCCTCTTCACATTCATCATATATGTTTTTTTACAGTATACACTACATAATTAAAACACTTGCATGGGACACCTGGGTGGTTCAGTCAGTTGAGTGTCTAAGTTCAGCTGAGGTCATGATCTCATGGTTGAGTTTGAGCCCCGTGTCAGGCACTGTGCTGACAGCTCAGAGCCTGGAGCCTGCTTTGGATTCTGTGTGTGTCTCTCTCTCTGCCCTTCCCCTGCTAATGCACTGTCTCTTTCTGTCTCAAAAATAAGTATTAAACAATAAAAAAATTAAAAATAATAAAACACTTGCAGATTCACTACATTTGTAACTTATTATTCTTATTATTTATATATATACACATATATTTAACTCAACAAACTGTTTTGAAGACTATATATTCAAGCTTATAAAAATAAATCTAAGTGACTTGACAAAAAAACAAAAACACAGGAAAAAACTCTAATAAATCTTATTATACTTTATAGGTGGATGAAGAAACTGACCACTCAAGTGGTTAGACACTCAAGGTATTAGTCAAAGCAAGGTTAGATTTTGGATGATAAATAATCGAACTTGACACTGTTTTTGTCTGTAATGATTGAGAATCATGTCATAACATCCATTGTTTTAGAGTCTATCGCATAACTGAACTTAAGAGAACTAAAGCAAAATGAAATCAATAAAAACAACCTGTGTCTCTAAACAGAGAGGGGAGAACTCTAATTTCCTAGAAAATAACACAAAGAATCAACATATTACAATGTTCCAAAATATATCTCTATATTACTTATAATCCATAAAATCCATGCATATTTTGATAAAATTTAATATACTATAATAAAATTGATAATTTTTCAATGAGGCCTATGGAATTGAATGATTTCATACACAGATATTGCTATAAAGGATACAAATATAAATAGAACAGCATTTTATTTATTTTTTATTTATTTACTTTTTAATGTTTATTTTTGAGAGAGAAAGAGAGAAAGACAGAGTACCAGCTGCAGAGGAGTAGAGAGAGTGGGAGATACAGAATCCGAAGGAGGCTCCAGGCTCTGAGCTGTCAGCACAGAGCCCTATGAGGGGCTTGAACTCATGAACAGCGAGATCATGACCTGAGCCAAAGTCACATGCTCAACCAACTGAGCCACCCAAGAATCCCTAAACATAGCATTTTAAAAATGTAAATGAGAAAGAACACTTTTTAAAACATATCTTTTGGGAAAGAATATTATTCAAAAGGCTTTTCTTATCTCCCTTCTATAGTAAACTCATAAATTTAAGGCAAAATAATGTGGCCATCAATAAGGAGGTGTTTCAAAAAATGTTGGACTTTTGCTTTATTGTACTACATGGTGAATATTTTCAGAAAGACTTTCAATAATAAGAATCTTACAAGTGCTAGGTAAATTACATTAACAGAATAAAAATAGAGTGATTCAAAATTATCAAAAAAAGAAAAAGAACTAGTGACCAAACACAAAAGAAGATACAAAAGAAAACTAAGGAAGATCATCAATGTAATTTGAATGCACACATAATCAAAATAAATGTTAATTTACAAAATTAGTTAGAAGGCAGAGATTGTCAGATTGTGTAAAGAATAAAAATGAAGAATCATCTAAATGTTTTCCAGAAATAAGTAATTTTACAAAAAAGCTAAAGTGAAAAGGCTGGAAAGATGTCTTAGTGGCTGCCAAAACCAAGAAACGCTGGTGAAGGTCTGGAGCCACAGGAACTCTCATTCATTCTTGGTGAGACGGCAGAGACGGTACAGCCACTTTTAGCCACTTGAGAAGATAATTTAGTTGCTTCTCACAAAGCTAAACATAGTTTCACTATATAATCCAGCAATCATAGTCCTAGGAATTTACACAGATGAGTTAAGCATGTACGCCCATGAAGAAGGAGGAGAAGGAGGAGGAGGTGAAGGAGGAGGAGGGAGAGAGAAGGAGAAAGAAGATGAAGGGGAAGGTGAGGAGGAGGAGGAGGAGAAAACCTCACACATGAATGCTTATGGTAGGATTTAATTATAACCGCCAATATTGAAGTGACAAAGATTTCCTTCAGTGGTTTAATGAATAAACAAACTGTGGCTACCCATATATGGAATATTATTCAGCAATTTAAAATATGACCTATCAAACCACAAAAAGATAAGAAGGAGAATTTATTATTAAGTAAAAGAAGCAAGTATGAAAAGGCTACATACAGCACAATCCAAACTATATGATATTCTGGAAAAGTCAAAACCATAAATGCAGGGAGAAATCAGTGTTTGTCAAGATTTGGGGGGGCAAGGGGCAAGGGATGAATTTATAGAACATGGAAGATTTTTAGGACAGTAGTACGACTTTATAGATTATCATAATAGTAAAAACATGACTTTATGTGTTTGGCAAAACGCATAGAACTACATAATATCAGAAATAAACTTAATGTTAACTATGGACTTTCGTTAATAAGGTATCAATATTAGTTCAGTTATAACCAATGCACCACACCAATGTAAGATGTTAATAAGAAAACTCAGTGCAGTAGAGGAGAGGAAGTACGTGGGGACTTTCTCTACTTTCTGCTCAGTTTTTTGGGAAACCCTACATACTCTAAAAAATAATCTATTAATAAACATGTAAGTAAGTATATAAGTAAATAAAGCCAATTTTTAAATAGTCAGAATTAGAACAATGGTATTTCCTTGGATCAAAAAAAAAAAAAAAAACAAAACACACTAACAGAAACTCTCCATTGATTAGCAAGCAGCAATATCAATTCAGGGAACATAAAACACTTCCTCATCCTAGACATAACTTGCTTATTTCATCCTCTACTCATAATTTTCCATCATCACTTCTGTAATTCTCTGGATAGCACTTTTTTTCTTAGCCAAACTGGCTGACACTTTAAGTCAGTTTTCTCCCTCTGCCTGTTAAATTTTATTCAGAGAACACTAGACAGACAGTTTCCACCTTACAGTGGTTTGACTTCCTATTTTTCAACCTTATGGTGGTGTGAAAGCAATACACATTCAGTTGAGAACATACTTTGAGTTTCCAAGTTTGTTCTTCTCCTGGGCTAGCGATAGGCTGTGTGGCACTCCCTTGTTTTGCTGGGCGCAGCCACAGCAGCTTTCAGCCAGTCACGTGATCACAAGCCTAACGAATCATTCTATAACCATTACAACCATCCTGGTTTTTTCACTTTCAGTACAATATTCAATAAATGACTTGAGATATCCAATATCTTTTGTGTTAGATGATTTTGCTCCACTGTAGCTCATGTAAGTATGCTGAACACTCATTAGATAGGCTAAGTTAGGTGTCTTAAATGCGTTTTGACTTAGGACTTTTTCAACGTACAGTGGGTTTACTGAGAGCTAACCCGTCAGAAGTCAAGAAAGATTTGTAGTTAAGCACCCTCATTGTTTACACTAAACTTAACTGAATCCAAATTCTTATCTCGTCTTTTGTTGTTGTTCTTGTTGTTATTAACTCCTGGACAATCCTCACTTGTAGCTTTCACTACTTTGTTTAACAACCCTTTTCTGGAGCAGAATCTCCTTAAAAAAGAAGCTACTTTATTTGTCATGCCTGTTTATTAACAGCAACTACAAGCTATCAGTCATTTATTCCCATTGTCTAGCTTTCTCTCATTTAACATTTTCTAACATGTTAATTACATACATCCAAAGATGAAGAAAATGAGAGTACAGAGGTTAGAAAAATTACACTGCTGGATATTATTAATAAATTAATTAATTGATTTTAGAGAGAAACAGAGCAGAAACAGGGGAGAGGGGCAGAGGGAGAGAAAGAGAGAATTCTAAGCAGGCTCTACACTCAGCGCAGGGCCCGACTCAGGGCTTGATCCGAGGATCCTGGGATCTGACATGAGCTGAAATCAAGAGTCAGATGCTCAACCGACTGAGCCACCGAGTGTCCCTGTACTACTGTTTAATAAACTTTGGCATTTATGTTCCACTTATACCACTTAATTCCTGAAATGTATTGATTCCTTAATTTTATTCTTTCCCCAAAAATCTGAGGCTTGGATGTTTTAATATTTACCTCTAACTCACAAGAGTACTAAATGTGAAACTGGTTTTTTGAATTCTGGTCTTCCTGAACCTAAAGTTTGTATTAAATCTTCTAAATTTCATGGTTACTATGTACAATATATATTATATTCCTTTTTGTTAATTTTTATTTATTTTTGAAAGAGAGAGAGAGAGTGCAGGGGAGGGACTGAGAGAGAGGGAGACACAATCCAAAGCAGGCTCCAGGCTTTGAACTGTCAGTATAGGGAAGGATGCGGGGCTCAAACTCACGAACTGTGAGATCATGACAACCGAAATCAGATGCTTAACTGACTGAGCCACCCAGGTGCCCCAAGTTCTTTCTGTCTCCAATATTTTACACTTACAGTATCCTCAATAAACAGTAGAAGAAATATCAGACATGACCCAGATCTTTAAAAATTTATAGTTAAGCATCTTCTGCTTTAAATATTTGTGGATCAAAATAAATAAGATATACAAGAAGTCTTAAAATCACAAAAAGCTTCATATCAATAGGACATGACCATCAGATAAAGTGAAAGATAGCATGTTGGGACCAGAATCCCCCCCATTAAACAGGCTAACAATATAGACCCTGAGGATATTCTCAGAGACAATTTTGCATTGTTCTATGATTCTCTATTTGAATATAATTTATCAGTACAAAAATAAGAGAACGATATATACACAGAAGTGTATACAATATTTAGCTACAAGTTAGCCCTTACTAACTTTGAAGGTGGCTAAGTTATAAGATAACTAAGTCCCGGGGATGTAATATTCAGTGTGCTGTCTGCACTTAGCAATGCCAGGTAGTATATAGTATATGTGAAAACAGCTGAGAGTAGATCTCAAAAGTTCTCATCACAAGAAAAAAAAAGTTGTAACTATCTAAACTCAATGTGCAAGTTATTTTGCAATCTATATGTGCACTTAATCTATACATATGTACAAATCATTATGCAAATCTATACACATGTACACTTAAAACTAAAGCAAAGTCTGAAGTCCATTGTATCGCAAAAAAAAAAACCAAAATAAAGCTCTATGAATGGCTCTTGGAACATAAGGGTGGCAAAAAATAAAAAGTAAAACTGCCTTGGGTGTCTCAGTCGGTTGAGCATCCAACTTCGACTCAGGTCATGACCTCACAGTTCATGGGTTGAAACTCTGTGTCAGGCTCTGAGCCTGTTTCAGATTCTGTGTCTCCCTCTCTCTCTGCCCCTTTCTTGCTTGTGCTTTGTCTCTCTCTCTCTCTGTCTCCTTCTCTGTCCTTTCTCAAAAATTAATAAACATTTAAAAAAATTTTAACTGTCTTTTAAAACATAGTAGTCATAGGGTGCTTGGGTGAATCACTCAGTTAAGTGCCCAACTCTTGACCAGAGCTCAGGTCATGATCTCTGGGTTTGTTAGTCTGAACTCCTGGTCGGGCTCTGCAGTGACGGTGCAGAGCCTGCTTGGATATTCTCTCCCTCTCTCTCTGCCCCTACCCTGCTTGTGATCTCTCTCTGTGCAAATAAGTAAATAAACTTAAAAAATGAAAATGAAATAAAAATTATTTTTAAAAATGTTATTCATTACTGGATATTCAGTGTATCAGAATATCACTCAGACTACATGCTGAGTGTAGAACCTGGTTAGGATTCTCTCTTAAAAATAAGTTTATTATAAACTGGGAAAGAGGGAGGAAATTCTAGGAATAAGAGGCAACAAAAAGTTGAAAGTGATATGAAATATAACACAATAAGAGGAAAAAAATCTAAACAAGTAAAAATACTAACACAAAGATTCATTAGCAGAAACAGGAAAGGAAAATAGATAAATATCACAATATTCTGGCATGATTTTGGACACCTTAGAAATCTATTACTACCTTCTCTCACTTTCTCCCAGAAGAGAATGAGAACAGGGCTGATTATATCCATGCTGGACAGAATAGCTATTTGTACTACATAGAAAGTAATTTCCAGTTTTCAATCATGTCTAAACGTCAATGGAGAAAGCAAGTATATTGTAGTTTTATATAATTATGCTTTCTGGATCCTGCTGTTTTCTTAAAGTGTTCTTTATATTCTGGGACGATTTGGAGACGAATAAAAGCATCTATCAAGAATAAAGGTAGGGTCTTTAGTGTATTATTTTCTTAACCCGTACAGTTAATTTTCAACTAAAGTTAGCTAAAGTGATTCCACTCTTACTTCTTGAAAAAAAAATTTATAGTTTGATTTGTTTTTGGGAGAGGGAGACAGAGACGGGGATGGGGGTAGGGTCAGAGAGAGAGAGAGAGGGAGACACAAAATCTGAAGCAGTTTCCAGGCTCTGATCTGTCAGCACAGAACTCGAACCGACGACCCGCGAGATCATGACCTGAGCTGCAGCCTGGCATTTAAATGACTGAACCACCCAGGCATCCCACACTCTTTTATTTCTGTCAAAAATGTTTCAATACCTGCATGTATCTTCTTATGTATTTTGGAGGTGTTTTCCTTTCTTTCTTTTTTTTTTTTTTGATAAGAATTAAGTTGTAATAATGGAAATTTACTGTCACATCCTATTTTGTCTGTTCTTAAATCAGGCATTTTTCATATAAATTGACATTATAAAACCAAAAATACTTTCTTTTTAATTAGTAATTTATTTATTTACTAAAGTTCATTTACTTATTTTAAGAAAGACAGAGTCAGTGTTAATAGGGAAGGGACAGAGAGAGAGAAGGAGATAGAATCCCAACCAGTTTCAGCACTGCCAGCACAAGACATACTGGTCTTGAAGTCACAAACCATGAGATCATGACGTCAGCTGAAACCAAGAGCGGAGGTGTAACTAATCGAGTCACCCAGGAACCCCATTATACTGTCTTGTTTTAAAAATAAACACAATACTTTCTCATTATTAAAAATCCAGATAAATTGAAGTTGAATTGATTATGTTTACTGATTATTTTTTCTTAAGTATATCATGGGGGGGGGCCCTAGTACTTGAAATAATCTCTTTAGAAAGCTTTGATTTAACATATGCAAACGAAGCCCATTGTTTCAAATGGTGACTTTAACACAATACTCTGCAAGTTATCCATCTGTGTATACTTAGAATAAGCACATTGCAAAGCTGAGGGGAACTCAGGCTTTTCACTTGGCTATGGTTTGTAGCAAGTCCTTGGTCCCTGCTATGGGCCAATTTGCATGTCTACACAGTGTGATAACATTCATTTACAAATGTTTCCATTAAGAAATCTAAAGAATGAATATTGCTCCACTTCAGGTCCAAAGAAGCTCAGGGAATCATCGTCACATTTTTATATGAATAACTCATAGGTAAGTTGATTGATTATAGAGGTCATTGGATAAGTTACATGTTGATTATAAAATACTCTCAAAGATCTCACTGAAGAATTCTATTTTCTTGCTCTGTAAAAAATGTTTCCATAAATGCTTCTTCAGAGAATGAGAGAAAACTAATTTTAGAAAGTTATAACAAGAGATTCAAATAGGTTTTTTTTTCTGCCAAATCATATGAGAATTATACTTCCGTATGCCGCTAAAATGACTGAGAGAGATTTTTATGTATATCAGTCTACTTTGATTTGGTTTTTTATGTTTTCCATCTCATTTTGCACTTTTCATCTTTAATGTAACTTTTCTGAATTTATTACAAATGTTTATAAAGAACCTGAATGCTTATTCTTTAACTAACATGATATCCTCATCCTTACTCTTTGCTCCAAGGTTTGATGATGAAATTCTACCCATGCATGCACCGGCTAAGTATCAGCTCATCTATAATATTGTGCTTCTCTCTCCTGACATTTCATTGTGCTTCATATGCTGATTTTTAACACAAATATTTCCGTGTTATGTCATCTAGCAGGCAGATGTTTATGTGTCTTTTCTCATAAGCTTTGTTGAGGACAGAGTTAACTCTTTTTTTTTTTTTTTTATCTTTGGAGACACAACCTCCTTTATAAAATATTCCACACATAGTAGGTGTATCAATTTATCTGTCAAATTAAAGTTGTCAACATGTGCAATGGCTTAGCTCTTCAATCTTATACTATACTATGTAAGAAACATAGGACATAGAACAGAAATGTTGTCTTAGAATTATAAAATATCACTTTAATGGAATCACGACATAAAAGCAGGATTTTCTCTCACAATGAATGGATTTAATTTAGAAAATACTAATGAAAATATGTAACTGACTTCAATTTCTATTTGTTGACACTGATTTAACCTAATTCTTATGACTTTATTGAAACTAAAGATATGAATCAAAGGGAAAGATTTTTGAAATAATGAATAAAGATTAATGGGTTTCATTGAAATTAAAGATATTAATCATGGGAAATATTTTTGAAATAATGAATGAAAGTTAATAAGTTGTTATTTAAATATCACAACTATAAATAGATAATGATTACACATGATATTCCATAATTAGAGTAATGTGTATCCATGTTTTATTTTTCAATATACAGATGAACAGAGGACAGATTAGAAGATACAATAAAGAAAAAATATATAGGCTTTGAAATTAAACTTCAACTGTCTTACATGAAAGCTTTGTAAATTTGAACAAGTTACTAAATACTTCTGGTTTTTTGGCTCTTAGGAAACTGACAAATATTGTATAAAGTAGTTTTAATATTTTTATTGAGATATAACTCACATATAGCATTGTAGAAGTTTCTTGTGTACAATATGGGGATTTGATACATTTAAATATTGCAATATGAGTACATATACATATAGCTTTAGCTAATACTACCATTATGTCTATATAATTATTTTTTTTCATTTTGTAGTGAAAGCATTTAAGCTCTGGCATTTTAGTGACTTTGAAGTTCAGGCAACTCATTTTATTCCACTTTGCTTGATTGCGGTTCATAGATACTGCATTTTTTTTTCAAATTGGACATTTGTGACAACACTGCGTGGGCAAATCTATCAGTGCTACTTTCCTAAAAACATGGCTCAATTCATATATGTGTCACATTTTGACAATTCTAGCAATATCTCAAACTTTTTCACTGTAATTATTTGTTA
This sequence comes from Helogale parvula, assembly GCA_004023845.1. Taxonomy (NCBI): domain Eukaryota; kingdom Metazoa; phylum Chordata; class Mammalia; order Carnivora; family Herpestidae; genus Helogale; species Helogale parvula. Next base: position 95,988 of record PJEM01004226.1, read on the forward strand.
TGGTAATCTGTGACCCGTGATCTTCGATGTTACCATTGTAACTGTGTTGAGGTGCCATGAACAACTCTTGGATAAGATCGCAAACTTAATTAATTGATAATAGTGTGTGTTCTGACTTTTCCACCAAACATTCATTCTCCTGTCTCTCTCCCTCTCCTCAGACCTCCCTATTCCCCGGTACAAAACAATATTAAAATTAGGTGAATTAATAACCGTACAATGGCCTTAGAGTGTTCGAGGGAAATGAAGTGTTGCACATCTCTTGCTTTAAATCAAAAACTAGAAATGATTAAACTTAGCCAGGAAGTCATGTCAAAAGCTGAGATATACTGAAAGCTGGGTCTTCTGCATCAGTCAAGTTGTGAATGCAAAACAAAAGTTCTTGAAGGAAATTAAAAGTGCCACTCCAGTGAACACATGAATAAGAAAGTGTAACAGCTTTACTGCCTATATGGAGAAAATTTGATTGGTTTGGACAGACTATCAAATAAGTGGCCACCTTCCCTTGAGCCAATGCCCAATGTCCAACTTCCCTTTAATTCCATGAAAGCTGAGAAAGGTGAGGAAGTTGTAGAAGAAATGTTTGAACCTAGCAGAAGTTGGTTCATGAAATTTAAGGGAAAATAAGTTGCCTCCACAACATAAAACAATGAGGTGAAAGTGAATATGTTGAAGCCACAGCAAGATATCCAGAAGAGCTCTAGTCAGGATAATTCATGAAGGTGGCTACACTGAACATTAGGTTTTAACTGTAGATGAAACAGGATTCTCTTAAAAGAAGATGCCATCTAGGACTCTTATAGCTAAGGAAAGTCAGTGCTTAACTTTAAAGTTTCAGAAGCCAGGCTAATGGGGCAGTACTCATTGACCGTGCTGAAAATTCTAAAGTCCTTAAGAACGATGCTAAATCTACTCAGCTTGTGCTCTGCAAATAGAACAACAAAGCCTAGATGACAGCACATCTGTTTACAACATGGTTTACTGAATATTTAAACTCACTGTTGAGACCTAATGAACAGGGGGAAAAAAATCCTTTCAAAACTTTGCTGTTCCTTGGCAATGCACCTGGCTGCTCGAGAGCTCTAGTGGTGATGTACAATGATATTAATGTTGTTTTCATGCCAGCTAACACATCATCCATTCGGCAGCCCATGGACCAAGGAGTCATTTCAACTTTAAGTCTTATTATTTAAAAAATACATTTTGTAAGGCTATAACTGCCATAGATAGTGATTTTTTTTTTTTGGATGGATCTGAGTAAATTCAATTGAAAAGCTTCTGGAAATAATTCACCATTCTAGATGCCAATAAGAACATTTATGATTCAGGGGCCCGTGGATGGCTCATTTGATTGAGCAGCTGACTCTTGATTTCAGCTCAGATTATGATCAAGAGTCTTGTGATTGGGCCCTGTGTCAGGCTGCATATGGAGCATGGAGCCTGTTTAAAAGTCTCTCTCTCTCTCTCTCTCTCTCTCTAAAAAAAAAAAACATTCATGATTTATAATTCATGGGAAGAGGTCAAAGTATCAACATTAATAAGAGTTTGGAGGAAATTGGCCTCAACCCTCGACATGACTTTGAGGAATTCAAGACTTCAGTGGGAAAAATAACTGCAGATGGTGTGAACATAGAGCTAGAATTAGAAGTGGAGCCTGAAGATGTGAGTTAATTGCTGCAATCTTGTGATAGAACTTGAATGGATGAGGACATTCTTCTTACGGATGAGCAAAGATTTTCTTGAGACGAAATCTACTCCTGATGAAGATGTTGAGAAGATTGTTGAAATAACAACAAAGAATTTAAAATAATATGTAAACTTAACTGATAAAGCAGCAACGGGTTTGGAGAGGATTGGCTCTAATTATGAAAGAAGTTCTACTATAAGTAAAATACTACCAAGCAGCAATCCCTCTGCAGAGAAATCCTTTGTGAAAGGAAGAGTCAGTCAATGTGGTAGACTCAATTGTTATCTTACTTTAAGAAATAGTCACAGGCATCCCAGCCTTTGGGAACCACCACCCTGAGGTGTCAGCAGCTATTAACATTAGGGCAAAACCCTCTAGCAACAAAACTATTACACCTTGCTGAAAGTTCAGATGATGGTTAGCATTTTTTAACAATAAATTATTTTGTAATTAAGGTATATGCATTTTTTAGTCATAATGCTATCACATACTTCATAGACTACAGTAAAGTGTGAACATACCTTTAATAGGCAGTGGGAAACAAAAAAAATTCATTTGATTCACTTCATTATGATGTTCGACTTCTTTTGGTGGTCTGGAACCAAATCTGCAATATTTCTGAGGAATGCCTGTATACAATGCAATGCTATCCACAATAAGCACAATGTTGTGCATGAGATCTTTATAACTTATTCATCTTCTAGTTGGAAGATTATACTATTTGTCCAACATCTCTCCAAGGTCCCTATCTCCAAGCCCTTGGTAAGCACTATTCTACTTTCTAAGAGCTGGGCTTTATTACATTTTACATAGAAGTGGTATCATACATATTTGTCTTTGTCTATCTTACCTCACTCAGCATAATGCTCTCCCTTAGTGCTAACCATGATTTTCTTCTTTCATGGCTGAATAATATTTCATTGCATATATAAATGTATATTTACTTTTGTATACACACATACATACATATACATATATGTATACATTCATTTATTAACAAAAACCTAGGTTGTTTCTACATCTTGGTTTTTGTGAGGAAAGTTGTAATGAACATGAGAGTGAAGATATACATTTTTAATATTGTGTTTTCATTTTCTTTGAATATATATTCAAGAAGTGGGGTTGCTGGATCATGTGGTAGTTCTAGTTGTAGTTTTTTGTGCAACCTTCATTCTGTATTCCATAGTGACCAAACTAAATGACATTCCCACCAATGGTTCATGAGTGCTTTCTTTTCTCCACATCCTCACTAACACATGGTATCTCTTGTCTTCTTGATAGTCATTCTAACACGTGTGGGATAATATCTTTTGGGCTTTTAATTTCCATTCCTATGATGATTAGTGACACTGAGCAACATTTCCCATACTGTAGGCCATTGGTGTGTCTCCTTTCAGGGGAAAAAAGAAGTGTATCCAGTTCTTCTCATTTTTATAATTGGATTGCTCGGGTTTCTTTTTTTTTATTGAGATGTATGAATTTTTACAGATTGGATATTAATCCTTATATGTCAGATATATGGTTTTCAAATATTTTCTCCCACTCTTTAGGCTGACCTTCTATGTTGTTGATTATTTTCTTGCCATGCATAGGCTTTTGTGGTTTGATGCAGTTTCTCTTGTTGATTTTTGCTTTCATTGCTTGTGAGTTTGACATCATATTAAAAAGATTATAGCCAAGGCTAATGCCAAAGAGCATTTTCCCTATGTATTCTTCTGGGAATTTCAGTGCCAAGTCTTAACTTTAAATATTGAGTTAAGAAATGCATACATAACGCAATCATAGTCACATATTAAGCATTTGATTAACACTAGGGCATATTCCCCTCTTTCTTCTTTCTCCTTCATTTCACATATCGGAAATGTCTGTGTGCCTAATTATATTATGCCTAAAGAGCACAACTGTGTTAATTTCCTTGAGAGAAGAAAAACATTTCAAATATATGTAATGCTTTGTATAAATAAAAACTTCTGGCTTGATTAAATGTCAACAGATAAAAATGTATTTGCTTAACTGAGTTCCCTGATAATAAATTCAGACTTGCTAAATTCAAGGACATTCTTTGTATAGCTGGAAAAATTATTTAGACTTAGAAAGGTCCAACAGCAATACAATAGTTAATTTGCTAATTGCTTTTCCCGTTATGACTATTAGCTGGACATAATTCAGTTATACTTAAATATGTATATGCATTTAATATAATTAATACTACTCATGACTCATCTCTGTCTGTTTTTGTATTTTAAGCATTAAATATAAAAATATAAAAATATTTATTTAATTTTAATTCCACTATAATTTCATTTAATAAATAGCTTAAATTAACACATAAAAATCTCTATATTCAATTGATTTTCATATGTTAATGAAGTTAAGATAAAATTAGATTATGGTAAGTGGTCAGCCAGCCCCAGCTGAGGGGTACACAAACTTTAAAAAACGCAATGTTTAATAGATAACTACTTCTCTGCAAAATGCGCACAAAATGTACTGCTGCCAATTATCCTGACCATCTTGTACTACCACGAAAGCTCACTCAGGATTCAGATTCATCACACATAAAACAGGTGCAGCTAAATGTCTGAGCAAGAGAAAACCAAATATAGAAACATAGAAACAGTACTGCCGGATTACTGGCAGAGGGACTAGCATTTTTGCTGCCACTCTAGTTCGGTAACATTTAGATATTTCAAAGGAAAAAAATGCATTGGCAGTCTAAATTACTCTCATTTTCAGGGAAAGACGGTTCGGGCAGTACTTTCATGAATAAATAATGTATATCTTTCTATATGACCATTCTGTAGGTCTGAAAAAGATAATCACACCATTATGACAAATTGCAAATGTTTGAGAACACCTTAAAATACAAAAGATGTGAGCGAAATATTGTTGACATCATTTCTAGAATTAAAAAACAAAAAGGAAAGTCAATATTCTTGCCCCAACCCTAAAGGGGGCATATCCTGACAAATTATCTTAACTGCCACTGATCATTAAGCACCAATCATATGGAACATCACCAAGAGATAAATGTGGTCAAGTAAATTAATATTTGTGACATCAGAAACCTTTATGCACATAGGAAAACAACTCAATTTTATTAGATATTTGCTATTTTGTAATCTATCTCTCTTTTTTACTATGTGCCTAAGTCTTTTGTATATATGCATATTGAGTTGACTGTCTTTTAAAAAAAAACTGATTTGTAGTCCTTATTTTGCTTATATCTAATACATACATTTTCTTTTACTCAGTGGTTTATCTTTACACTGTCTTAATTTTGTCTTCTGATAAACAGAACTTTCTAATTCTATTGGAGACTGTTAATCATTCTTTTAATTTATGTCAGTACTATATGTGCTTTAGGAAATCCTTTCTATCCCCAAGTTTATAAAGTTATTCTCTTACATACTCTTCCAGAAGATTTATTGTTTTACCTTCCAAATTTATATCTATAAACTCCAGTAACTGATTTTTAACTGTTTTACAGGAAACAAGAAAAAATGGTCTTACTACATGTTAGAACATTGGGCATACAAAAGAAAGTGTTGTAATGTACATCCTTGATTTCTTGACAATTCTGAGGAAAGTTTTTAATAACAGGCCATTAAGTAGAATGGCTACTGTAGATTTTGTAAATACTCTTTTTCATATTATTGAAGCTTTTATTTTTGAGATAGAGTGAGTGAGCATGCATGAGTGGGGAAGGGCCAGTGAAAGAGGGAGAAAGAGCTTCAAGCAGACTTTATGCCCAGCTCAGAGCCTGGGGAAGGAGGCTGAATCTCAGTACTGTGAGATCATGACCTGAACCAAAATAAAGGGTACAGTCTCTAAACCGTCTGAACCACCCAGACAACCCAGAAACTCTCTTTTATCTCTAGTTTTCTAAGAGCTGTTTATTTTGAATGGATGTTAGATTCAGGCGGATATTAAAATGTTATATCTTCCTGATAGATAGATGATTTAAAAAAATATTCTGACAAAACAGATGAACACCTGGGAAGGGGCTGGGGAGAGGAGAGAGGGAAACAAACTAATAAAGACTCTTAGCAGAGAACAAACAGGGTTGATGGAAGGAGGTGGGTAGGGCATGAGCTAGATGGGTGATAGGTATTAAGAAGGGTACTTGTGATGAGTACCGGGTGTTGTATGTAGTGACACTACACTATACCCCTTACCTCTGGATCTGAAAATCTTATCATTCATCTGAAGAATCTGATTCCATTTATATTATACACTTAAAATTTTTAAACACTGTGTCCTGTTTCTCTTATTCTTTTAAATTAAATTACTATATATTCCTATTTTTTTTCATTCTATTAGTTTTACTCTATTAATTTTACTATATTAATTTCCCATATTTGTACGTTTAAAAAATATGCTATTCTGGGGTGCCTGGGTGGCTCAGTCGGTTAAGTGTCCAGCTTTGGCACAGGTCATGATCTCACGGTTCGTGGGTTCGAGCCTCATGTCGGGCTCTGTGCTGACAGCTAGCTCAGAGCCTGGAACGTGTTTCAGATTCTGTATCTCCCTCTCTCTCTGACCCTCCCCTGCTCGCACTGTCTCTCTCTGTCTCTCAAAAATAAATAAAAAACATTAAAAAATAAAAAAAAATATGCTATTCTACCTGTGGATGCCCTAAAACTTAGAAGATTCTTGATTAATTCAAGTGTATTTGTAATTTTACTTTACCTCTTCCAGGATGAAGCAAAGCACATGAAACACTAAAATTCAATTTATTCTTTTGTTCATGTTTATACTCTAGTTCTCTTGTGTTTAAATTGTAGATATATTTAAGCTTTGTGAGCTACTTATTATTGCAATGATATTTAATTATATTTTTTATATCCTGCACTGTATTGCTCTTTATTCTCCCTATATGTCCATAGTTTCATCAGAAGTTATTATAATCATTTTTAAAACACTGCCTTTATTATTTTAAGTGTTTATTAAAGCTAATTTCTTTCAAAATTTGTATAAACAAATCTCTATTTTAATTTAAGTTTCAATGGATTTTTTTTGGAGGTGCTACAGAATTTAATTCAATGGGTATTTTTCAGAACTGCAAAAAGTTTATTTACTTTGTCTTTTCCATTAATTCTGTTTTCCATTAAAGCAGTCGGGTTTATGGCTGATTTGTTGAAAATAGTGTGTCATTTTGTCACCAAGTAGTTTATTTTAAAGTTTTCTCTTTGCCTTTGGTTTTTAGCAATTTTACTATTATTTCCTTGGTATGCTTTTCTTTGTGTTTTTATGCTTGGGATTTATAGCATTCTTTTAATCTGTGACTTGATCTATGTGGCCAATTTTAATATTTTTGTACATTATGTTTTAAAATATTGCATCTAACACTGACTCTCTATCACTTTTGTTACCTCTCCATTGCTCATTATACATAACACTCACATTCTCATAAGATTTCCTCACTATGTACCCTATATCATATGCTAATTTTTGGATTTTGTTAATTATTTTCTCAATATACTTCAATTATCATTTTTTCTGATTTTTTTCATCCGGTTTACTAAACATCTTTTTAGCTATGACTAATTTGTTTTTAAGCCTAATTATTAAATTCTTAATATGTAAGGTATTATTTATTGCAATAAGAATCATTTGATTCTTTGTGTATACTTTTATTTATTCATCTTGTCCTCTTTTCCATATACATATGAAATATGCATGAAATTTCTATTCACTTGTGGATTGTCTTTATTGTCTGCTTTTGTCTTTATATTACAAATTATGGGTTTATTTTTTCTGGCAAGATTTGGTAACTTTTTAATAGATGCCATATTATGTATGAAAATTGTCTTGCTCCCTCACTGAGCCCCCGCATTGGGTGCCATTATGTCGTGTCCCTCACTGAGTCCCTGTTCGGGCGCCATTATGTCGTGTCCCGCCCGGGTCGCTCCGGCCCATCCCGCTGGGCGGTGAGTCCTCGTAGGTTCTTTTCCTGAGGGAGGGAGAGAAAACAGGGCAGGAAAGAGGACGCACAGGGAGTAAAAACACAACTCACGGTTTCAGATCAGGGGAAAGAGAGAGAGTTTATTCAGAAAACTGTCTCTTATAAAGGCTTTCAGGGCAGGACAAACAAAGTAGCTGACATAGGTCAGTTGCTAGGAAACAGGGTTAAGAGATTAAGACTGGAGTGAAAGAGGAACTGGACTAAATTGTTTTAGCACAGCGCCTGAGGGGCCGAATACTACCCTGCCTGCAGGCGGTTGATCTTTGGTCTTTTGGCTTCTCTGACAGGGAGTGGCTCTTCCCTGCCTATTTTGCAACTCCCTTCAGGGAGTGACAAATCCGGCTAGCAAATGGCCAAGCAGCTGAGATCTTAGCTGCTCCCCACAGAAAATGTTATGGAAAATTCAAGATCTAGATGGCAGTGTTCCTCCAAAGAGGACTTCTTATTGCTCCAGAACAGCAAATAAATACAGTATATGTAAAATACTTGTATATTTATATTTGTATTACACATGGTATGTTTGTATATCAAATATATAAATGTTACATCCATAGTCTAAATTATATTATTCATTATTAGACCATCTAGACTTATATATTTTTAAAATGTATTTATTTATTTTGAGAGAGAGAGACAGCGTGAGTTGGGGAGGGGCAGAGAGAGACAGAGAGACAGAGAATCCCAGGCATGCTCTACAATGTCAATACAGAGCCCAACGCGGGCTCAAATGCAAGAAACCGTAAGATCATCACCTGAGACTAAACCAAGAGTCAGAAGCTGAACCAAATGACCCATCCAGATGCCCCTAAACTTACAATTTTTTGATTTCACATAATTATAAACTTGTATGTTGCAAAATTAGCACAAGGAGTTTTAGTGTATGCTTTCCCCAGTTTTCCCCAGTGATAGCATCTTACAAAACCAATATCTGAACACATACATTATCAAACTACAAAATCACCATTATTATAGTGTTAATAACTAGACTACTATTCATACCATACATGCACATAACTCCTTCTTTTTAATGGGTGCAAATTAAATTATTTTATGAGTCTACCGTAGTTTAATTTACTAATGTTACGAAGGGCAGTCATGACTTTCTGTAGTTTTGCTATTACAGTGTTATGTTAAATTTATCTATGTAATATATATCTTTGTTAATTTATGTGAGATTATTTGTAAATCTCATTCATAGACAGGGTTTGCTTGTTGGGGCACCTGGGTTCTCAGTCATTTGAGTGTCTGACTCTTGATTTCAGCTCAGGTCATTATTCCAGAGTCACGGTATTGAGCCCCATATCAGGCACATTGCTGAGCGTGAAGCCTGTTTAAAATTCTCTCTCTCTCTCTCTCTCTCCCCCTCTGCCCCCCTACTCTGTTTATTCATGCCTTCTTTCTCAAATCAAAAAAGAAAAAGAAAGGAATTACCTATTTATGCATGTTTATTTTGATAAGTATAGCCAACTATTTTATTAAAATTCTATAGCTTTATAATTCCAATACTTAAAATCTCTGCAGAATATTGTAGAACCAAATTTTACCAATTTAAGTAAAATAGCAATTTATTGTTGTGTTACTTGTATTTTCTTGAGTTATTAATGTAAACTATTGTTTCATTTGTATAGTGGGTAATTGTATATTGTATTTTAGGAACTGTCTGCTTACATTCTTTTCCTATTTTATCAGTTGAATTAATAAAATTAACAATTTTCCATATTAACTGAAAATATATTGCCAGTTTATAATTCACTTTTTGCAATATCTTATCTACTTTCTATGAAGAAGATTGTATTTTATATAGCCAGATATATTAATCTACTCTTTGTGAATTCTAAATCCAAGTCTTTTTCCTGTCCAGTAGAGTTGTAAATTTATCTCCTTTTATGCCCTACACCTATTTTAGTGAATTTATTCCTGAATATTTTATATATTTCTAGTAAAAATTGTATTTTATCCTTTTTCCCTTTTTACAAAGCTTTAAACCTTTTAGAAGTCAATTGATATTATATTAGAAGTCAACTGATGTTTTTACTAAAATACTGAATTTTAATATTTTATAATGTTTCTTATTGATTCCTTTTAAGATTTTTTGATATTCAATCTTATGTGAAAATAATAATTTTGCATTTTCCTATAAATATTTATATCATATTTACTTTTCATGTCAAAATGTCTTGACTAGCACTTTTGGTAAAATGTTAAATAATAAAGATCATCATAGATATCCTTACACTGTCCTAGACTTTGAAGGAAAAACTTAGTAGTTCTCCATTTAGAATGCAGCTGACTTTTGAATATTTATATATCTATATCCATATAATATATCTATGTATATCCATGTACTAAATAAGAATCCATCTGTTCTTGTTTTATTAAATGAAAGTCAGCATCGGTTGGTAAGTAAACATCAAAAAACTTTTTATCATTTATGGAGTTCATTGATTTTTTTTATTTATTGATAAGGTGAATTATATACAACATTCCTAATAAAAAAAAACTTTAAATTTTATACAAGTAATAATTGAATTCAAATCATATATTTGTAAGGCTTTTCTGTTGTATTTACAAGTAAACTGAATATATTGTATCTGGTGTTGTGTTTTGATCA
>PJEM01004226.1:106353-160116 GCA_004023845.1 Helogale parvula
GTTAAAGAACTCTGGTGGAAAAGTTAAAACAGTATTAACTAACTCTGGTGGAAAAACTAAGGCAGAACTGACTAACTTTGTTAAATATCACAGCAAGATAAGCAGCAGTAAATAGCTGTTAGTTCCTGAAGAGTCATAAATAACTATTGGCTCCAGGAATTAAGTTTACCTTCAGTTAATGTCTGACAGGTCCCTGGTATCCTGTGCCTTCCCCCACGTTCCTTCCCCCTTCCCCACATTTTTCTTTTCCCCTGGTTGTGTATATAAGCAACCCCCTTTTGAATAAACGTTGGAGCTTGATCAGATCTCTGTCTTGCTCTCATTCTTTGTGTCTCTTGTCCCATCCATTCACCCGTTCCCTCCTCCAAGGTTCCCTGTTGAAGGACCCCGCGGGCCGGGGCAGATCATGGTACTTTTCACAAATTTTGGTATTTATATAAAAGCTTGAATCCAAAAATTAATCAGAAACTCTTTTGGTGTTTTTGTCATCTAGAATATTTTTTCTTTTCTTTTCTTTTTTAATGTTTATTTATTTTTGAGAGAGAGTTTGAGAGAGAGAGACAGAGAGAAAGGAGGACAGAGGATCCAAAGCAGGCTCTATGCTGACAGCAGAGAGCCCAATGTTTGTCTCAACTCATGAACCATGATATTATGACCTGAGCCAAAGTGAGATGGTTAACTGGCTAAGCCACCCATATACCCCTGAAATATTTTCAGTAGTATCAGAATTATTTCTACATTGAAATTTGATAAAATTCACCTAGAAAACCAGCTAATTTGACATATTTTTCTGGTAGTTTGTTATATGTTTTTTTCTTCACAATTTTCCATAGTTACTATTCTGTCTAAGTTTTCTATATCGTCTTTATTTTCTTTTATTACATGGACAAATCCATGTTTCAAATGAGATTGAGCAGAGGCAATTTCACTTTTAAGGGATAACTTAAACTCAAGCATATCTCAAGAATTTTCAGGGAGAAAATATTACATATTTTATAGGAGAAATAATTATTTTATAAGATAATTTCTTTATAGAATAATATAGCATATTCTTTTACAAAACTGGTGGTTCCCTTTGAATGTCTAATACACTTGAAAGACTTAATATGTTCAAAATGGTAATCTTGATATTCCTCAAACTAATTTACCTCAGTGGGTGCCCTGTGAGCAAATAGTAATTCTAAACACCCAGGTTCTTGAGGTAGTAAAAATTATTTTGTTGTCATCTTCGACTGGTTTTTTCCTTCCAAAATCCATTAGAAAATCCTATTGGCTCAACCTTAAAAATACATCAAGAATTCATCCCTGAAAAAGTTCCTTTACATTTACACATTGTAAGGTCCCATCATGCTTCTTCTGAGAGCAGAATTCAGTTTCTGACTGGTGTCCTCACTTTGGTCTTGGGCTCTCTATTCCATGGCCAATGCCATCTTTTAAAATGTGTAATCAGTCATGTCCCAATATTCCTCCAAAACCTGACGTGGCTATTCTTTTCCCCTCGCCCTTCCTTTTCATTTGCTCTTTTACTCTTTTCACTTTTCTTTTAGAAAATGGAAATACAAAAATCATATGTATCACTTGTTTTAGCAGTTTCATTTCACACCAAATTGCAGAAGGGGGTACTGTGGTGGCCCTGACCATGGTGGTGGAGGCTAACTGGCATACTCTTCACAAGGACAAACTGACTGGCTGGTGGGGAGTATACTCTGAGGAGGGTGAGTAGGCACAGGAAAGAGGCAGGTTTGGAGAAAAAGAATTTGGTGTGGGGAGTGAGCAATGCAGAGTATTGGAACTCTGGCTGAGTGAGAAGAGTGTCCAAAGAGGGGTGGGGTAAGGTGGGTTGCACAAACCAGGCCCAGGGCTTATGTGGCAGACCCTGAGTTCAGTAAAATGGTGCTCTGTGTAGGGGAGGAGGAACTATGACAAAAACAATCACCGGATCACATGTAAAGCATCTGCTAATGTCACATCTGCTAGCATTTCAATAATTAAAGCAAGTCTCATGGCCAAAGTGCAAGTTCTTTGGATGTGGTGATACATACTCTGTCCTCTTTATTGGAAATCTCCTAGCAAAAAATATATTTAATTCTATTGCATATTCAGATTGAGAAATTTGGAATATTAAGGCATTCTTCCTCATCCACTCTTGCTATAAATGCATTTTCCTCCACTAAAACTTGATGATTTTGTCAAGAACACATAATTTCTCTTTGCGGAGATCTATGTGTTGTGTAAAATTCAAAGAAATAAAGATAGAATCTAAGTATCCTCCATTGTACATGGCCTCTGTATATTGTAATATATAGTTCATAATCTGGGATTTGGGTTTGTTTTTTATTTTTTTTAATTATTATGTTTATTTATTATTGATACAGAAACAGAGCATGAGTAGGGGAGGGGCAGATAGAGAGGGAGATACAGAATCTGAAGCAGGCTCCAGGCTCTGAGCTGTCAGCACAGAGCCCGATGTGCGGCTCAAAGCCACAAACTGTGAGATCATGACCTGAGCCAAAGTCAGATGCTTAACCAACTGAGCCACCCAGGAACCCCGACCTGAGTTTGCTTTATACCTACTTTTACAGGAAATAAATTTGTCCCTGTTATTTAATGTTGTCACTTTTTGTGGGTTTCTGGAAAACATAAGACAAATCTCTTCAGTATGTCACATTTTATCTGAATTTTATTTCTATTTTTTAAAAGGTTAAATGTTTATTTATTTATTTTGAAAGAGAGAGAGAGGGGAAGAAGAAAGAGAAAGGGAGAGACAGAGAGAGAGAGAGAGAGAGAGAGAAGTCAGGGGAGGGGCAAAGAGAGAAGGAGAGAAAGAATCCCAAGCAGGTTCCATGGTATCAGCATAGAGTCCAACATGTGGGACTCGATCCCATAACTTTGTTGTTAGGACCTGAGCTGAAATCAAGAGTTGGACACTTAAACAACTGAGACACCTGATGCCCCTACCTAAATTTTTCATTTTAAATATCACTTTATTACCAGTAAATAAAGAGGAAAAAGAATACATAGAATCTTTATGTTATCAGATCAAAATAGTTCACTCTTCAGACCATAGTACAGCATAGTAATCTCTTTTAGAGCATGTTTCAACAAAGTTGATTTATATATCTCTGTGATATATTTTGGGAGAAAACTTTTGCTCTAATTAGCTTCAGAATCTATTGCATCTTCTTACTTCCTGTGGCCTTCCTCTACTTAACATAATCCTTTTAATTAGTCTATTTGTATTTCTATTTTAAACTGAGGTTTGAATGACATACTCAGTGACAGAAAAAAGAAAATGACAAATTTGTGGCAATCGTCAAGGGAATTATTTCCTTTTGGTGTCTCTGTGGCTGTACCCATAAAGTCTCAACAAGACCAGACCAATAGTTGAGGTGGACTATTAAGCATTTTACCCACTTAAAAAAATTGTTAATGTCTATTTATTTTTGAGAGAAAAGAAGAGCTTGTGGAGGGAGGGCTGTGTGCAGAGAGAGAGGGAGACAGAGGATCCAAAGTGAGCCCTGCCCTGACAGTGGAGACCGCAGTGTGGGTCCTGAACTCACAAACTATGAGATCATGACCTGAGCTGAAGTCGGATGCTTAAGCCACCCAGTTGCTCCAGGATTTTACAAACTTTATTAGGGGTTCTCAGTTGGGTAGAGGTTGGTGTCGTTTAAGAATTCACCCAAGACAGAACAAAAGAGAAAGACATTTATTGAATACACTGCAGTAGGCAAGATAGCAAAGGAGACACTGTCTGTTACAAGGTGATTGTGAGGGGCCACAGTTATAGGATGGAGTGAAGGAGCAGGGAGATGTATGGAATTTTCTCTCTCTCTTTTTTTTTTTAATAACTGTGCCTGGTTGTGAGTAACTCCATTTGTTAGTTAAGGCCGAAGGCTAGTTTGAGATGGGTCACTTAATGAGCCTGTTTGCATTGGGTGATTCCTGTGGGCCTATTTGCCTTGCTCAAGCTTTTGTTGTTCAAACCTATTGCCTAAAAGTGGCCTCTGCATAATTCACATTGGTTCATATGATTTATTTACTTGCATTAATGCCACCAAAGATAATGAGCTTGGAATCAAAAAACTGAATTCTATTCTGGATATTGACCAGTAAGTAACTTATGACTTTGGACAAGTCACTTAACCTGTGTTACTCATTTTTTTACACATCAAATGAGTGTTCTGGAGTCTATATAAAGACCATCCCTAACACTCTGAATATGTTGTTTCTTTTGACAACTGAAAATAAAATCATTTAAAATGGTGAATAAAATGACAGTTATAGTCATGGTTATATTCATGATTTTATATTTAACGAGTTAAAAAAAAAACAACGAAAAACACAAAGTTGGGCGAAAATAACAAATGAAATGAAATAGCTGCCTTCTTCAAAAATTATGAGTCTTAAGTTGCACTAATTGTAAGACTAATCGCCCCTGTTTTGGTATTTGGATGTGAAGCCTTCAGGAAGTAATTGGGTCACGAAGTCAGGAAGACTTGTGCCTTTGTAAGAAGAGATGTGAGAGAGCTTGCTTTCTGTCTCTCTCATGCACGCGAGGACATGCCAACAAAAAGTTTCTCCAGGAACCAAATCACGCGGCACCTTGATCCTTGATTTCAAAGCCTCTAGAACTGTGAGAAATAAATTTCTTTTGCTTAAATCTCCCAGTCTGTGAAATCTTATAATAGCAGCCTATACAGTTCTCTCAAATTCGAGTCTTCTTAAAGGCTGGGACCATGAGTTACTTAACATTCTTTGACTCTGTCAAATTGATAAAAATCACCTGATAAGATAAAAAATATGATTCTGAATATGCTTTATACAAAGTGGATAGAGAAACAAATTTCCTAAAACTGTTTAGAGTATACATCCTAAAAATATATCTTCATATCCTTACGTTCTCAAATATTTCACACACTGAAGACATATGGAAATACTGAAATATTTAGTAGGTCTATTGAAACATAGGGCTCTAAGCATTAAGAAGTATCCATTTACTAATAATTTTTCTGCACCAAACACACTAATTCATAATAATGGTAGTGACACATGGATACAAACAACTTTAAAGGTATTGTTACAATGACCAAGCAGATCTGAAGAACTTCTGTAGCAGTTAGTATTAAGCAAACTCTTGTACCAAAATGTTTAGTGGACATAGCAGCATATTAGTAAAATTGCTCCCAAGTAGCTATGGGTCAGAGACATTTTAGTAGTTCTTAAAAAAATGAAAAAAAAAATGAAACTTTAAACATTGTATTATTTTAGGAAAAGCAATCTAGAATGTCTCCAGAGTTAATACATAGGTTAAAAACTAATTAATACTCATCATAATTCTGTAATAAAAACTCATGTTATTTACCTCGAAAAGTGATTATTTATGGAATGTATTAGATTCTCCTTTGAAACAGAACTAAAAGCATATCTCTAGCTCCATCTCTGCCTCTGTCTCTAGCCTTGTATCTTCCTCTGTCTCTATCATCTCTATCTCTATCTCTATCCATCTATATCTCCATTTATATGTGTGTGGGTGTGTATATCTTTATATATCAATTTACTTAAATTTTAACAAATTTTTTAACTTAAATTTTATTTTACTTAAATCTTCACTAAAATTTTCAAATGCATTACATATTTTAGATTAATGAAGCATTTAATAATTTTACAAAACTATTTTCCAAACAATCCTAAAAGATAGGTCTTCTTCTCTGTAGTTTTAATTGCAGAAATGTAGTCTGAAAACACCCAAGGTCAAAAGGCAAAAATGGAATATAGGGACTCATACTCATACTCATACTCATACTCATACTCATACATGTTAACTATTTCTATCAGATCTTAGGAATACCAGACATTCTCTTTCCAATTTCCTAAGTTCATGTTCAGACTTTGGGTGAGGTCAAGTTTCATATTGCTTCTCCAGCACTTACCAGAAGAGTTATCTTGAATGAGACCCAGCATCTCTGACCTCAGTATCACCATCTCATAATAAGGATAATTTTAGTACATACTCCAGATAATTATGCTGGATATTAATTCATTAAAGGTATAAAAATGTTTAGAATTTTGGTCTATAATAAATGTAAATGTTAACTATTTCCATTACCATTGTGAATATCATTTAATAACAACTCCAGTTCAATACTGATTTATATTGAACAAATGACATTCTGGAAAAAATAAAAAAAAGCCATCCTTTTCTCATTTCCAATGTCTGCTGCCCCATTTCCCCCACTTACACATGGACTGACTTAAAGGTACCAAAGTAGGCGTTCCCGGGTGGCTCTGTTGGTTGAGCTTCAGACTCTTGGTTTTGGCTCAAGTCATGGTTCTCGGATCATGGGTTTGAACCTTACATCAGGCTCTGCACTGAGAGTGCAGTCTGCTTGGGGTTCTCTCTCTCTTTCTTCCCCTCCCCTGCTCCTGCTTGACTGTTAAATCTAAACTTGTTTTTGTGACAATTTTGTGCAAAATATGTAAACTCTTCATAATTCACTACTGCTAACCTCATGATTTGTACCTCTTGAAATCACTTACTCTGCACCCTCATATGAAGCTTTTCTGAAACTTCTATATATGGCTGTAATGTGTTATAAGTAATATTGATTGAAAAGCTTCTATAGTAATAAAATGTTTAAGCCATGTTTGTACGTCTGTTCAAAAATTTACAACTGCTCACATTATATTTGAACACTATTTGTAGGGCTTCTTATAAAGACTTCTCAGATTTAACCTATTGCTATTTTGGCAGCTTATCAATATATTGGTAGAATGGCACTGTCAGAGAGCAGAGAGTGCTCTTGTGGTTTTCTTCAAATTTTCCCACTGCATCCTATTTTTACTTTAGGATGAATGTATTTGTCATCAGTAAATTTTTTTTCCTAATTTCTTTTCTTATTCCATTTTGATTCCACTTAATTTGCATCTCTGTTTTATTTTAATTTGTCTTATTAAGAAGGAAAATATATCCAATTATTCTTGCTTTAATTAATAATAGTTGAAACATTAAATGTTCCTATATAAAACAATGAATCTTACTAATAGTCTTAGTTTTTCCTACTTATTTATTGGGTTTTGATGTCAATCAACTTAGTTACTTTGTTTAAAACAAAACTATAATATTTCTTTCTAAAATTAAATAATTACTGAATATAATTTTCAAACAAAGCTACACATTCAAGGGAATTATTGCTAATACAATGTCAAAAAATTGTAGAATAATTCTGATGTTAGACAACTTTACAAAATGTGAATTAATTTATATTATCAAAATTTTACCCATCTTCAGAAATAACGTATCACACACCTGTTCAAGGAACTGTCCCTCAGAATTCAGATTATCAAGACTTCCTTAGAAATCTAAATTTCAGCTCTATAAGGTCTTGCTAGTCTGCTGGGGCTGCCATTAACAAAATGTAGACTTGATAGGCTAGGGATTTAAACAAAATATGTATATTTTCTCACAGTTCTAGAGGCTAAAAGTACAAGATCAAGGTGTTGCAAGCACTAGTTTCTCCCGAGGCCTCTCTCCTTGACTTGCAGATCTCTACCTTCTTGATATATGCTCACATAGCCTTTCCTCTGTGCATGCATGCCCCTGGTGTTTCTTTCTCATCCTAAAATGGCATCAGTCATGAAATAGGGCCCCTTACAAATTCATCAAAACTTAACTACCTCCTTAAAGGCCCAATCTCCAAATATAGTCTCTTTGGAGTTAGATTTCAACCAATGAATCTTGAAGAACACAATTTAGTCCATGACGGGAAACTTCATCTATGCTTACAGATTTTAGTTATTTGAAAATCTTCTCTTTTTCTCTTAGGTGCAGGCATGATAGCTTTATGTTATCTAGTTTACATCTTTACCTCATCAACAAGTCTTTATTAAATTACCTTTGAATAACTAGCGTGGATTCCAACTCTTGACTAAACTTGACATATAATCCACCCTACTAATATCAGTCTTCACAATTTGACTTGTCTTGGCCAGTATGATGGTGGCTCACCTAACAGAGGTGTAATTGTGTTTATCCCTTGAATCTTCAACAATTACTATAAGAATTTAGAACTTACTTTAGGTAGCTACTATCTCTTAAGACTGTTTTTTAAAATAAAGACCATGGAGCACTAGTCAGTGCAACTCAAGGCAGAGCTGGCTAAATGAGACCAATATAGTTCTAGAAGAATAAGTCATTGCTACTAATAAGCACTGAGATTAGGAGTCATGGTTAAACTTGATATCAGTTTGAAAATAATCTGTTGATAATAATACTTCCCTAGTATTTCTATTGGATAGTTCTTTTCCACAATAACTGATATACTCATTCCAAAAATACAAAAGAGCCTAAAGTAGTACCTGAATTTAAAGTCAGTGGATTCATCAAAGTGCCATTTATTATTAATAAACAATCAATCATGAGTTAGCTATTATTATTATTATTATTAATGTCTATTATATGATAAACATGCAGATTATGGAGTTCTATCTGCACTATTAAAAGTCTCTGGAGTTCGACCCAGAAATCTGTATTTTAACAAGCTTCATAGTTAATTTCAAATGGTCCTTATAATGATCTTCTTTCTGTGAATAATTTCTGATGCTCACATATCATTTCGGTAAATTTTGTTTTTCATTTTCCTAGTGTCCAAAAGCATTTAATACTTAAAAATTGATGACATTTTACATGTTGTTATATGTCTTTCATGTTAATATATACCTTTTTAGCCATTTTTAAGGCAGGAGTTATGTTATATTTATCATTTTTATGTGTAGAGACTACCCTGAGTGGGTTTTCAAAAAATGTTTGCAGAAAGACACAGATGAAGAGAAGGAAGTAAATAATAAGTTTAGGTATATGGATGATTTGAAGTTGGCTTTAGTGTCTCTGACTTGGGAGAGTCTTAAATGGTAATAGTTAGAGAAGGATTAATCTTGAAAACTTGATAAATTTGTCTAAAGCCACACCCACCTCATTAACATTGACAACAGAGGCTCTGACAAGTATGTCATTCATTTCTACTCCCTACACTTAAAAAATAGAAAATCACTACCCAAAGCAAAGGATTAGAACTCATGGACTTCAAAGACAGCATATCATTTAACATTATTTGATATTTCTTTGCAAGAAATCGTGTGTATCTGGCATCTACTCTAAGCATTTTGGATTATGGTTCTACCTGAAATTTGAATTTATATATAGAGGCTATAAGACTGCTAAATCTTCCTATGCTTTTGCTCCTAGGTTCATACCTGGATTAATAATATTCTATCTCTCAACATTTACACAATGTCTTACTGTGCTCTGCCATCACAAGACAGCTGTGAAGCATTATTCAATGTGTAAAGACATTATTAAGTCACATCTCAGCTGTAGGAAGGCAGAAGGAGTAGAGCAAGCAGAGGGCTTGACCTAAGACTTTAGCATACAGCCTTCTTCCTTTTTGATAAATAAGCTTAAACCTAAAGAGATTAATTCAACCTATTCCACTGTGGCCTGAAGCCTTGAAAGTGTACAGAAGATGCCAAAGGCTTCACAATCAGATAAAAACATGCTCTTGTTATTTTCTATAGCAGAGCAATAGAGTGGCAATGCTATTTGTAAGGAAATCCCTGACCTACTTGAATGCTTACCTCTTTATCCCACTGAGAGCATTATTCAACCTAGAGAAATGGGTAGCAGAGGCCAGCAGGAAGTAATTTGATTGTACAGCTTTATATCATGTAACAGACTTTGAAGGCTTAAAAAGTTAAGAAAGCTTCATTAGAATAGTATAATTAATCCCACAATGGAAATACTAAGAACAGAGAAAGGAAATCAGAGGATTTATAACACAAAAAGAAAACTATGACAAGTATGTGGGATGATGAAAGAATCTCTTGGCCAAGAAATGTGGTTAGAAACTTAATTGACTGGATTGACTTCACTCGGTGGGGATTAGGGGAAAAGAAGCTAAACGTATAAAGGAAACATCTTAGTTTTATCCAGTTTGGCTGTTTTAACAAACTGCCATAGAATGGGTGGTTTATAATCAACAGAAATGTGTTTCTCATAGTTTTGGAGGCTGGCATCTCCGAGGAGGGTGACAGCATGAAGGATCCTGGTGAAGCCTCTCTCTTCTGAGCTGCAGATGGCCAGCTTCTCCTTGTAACCTCCCACAGTGGAGAGTACAGACAGGAAGCAAACTCTTTTGTGACTCTTATAAGGGACACTAATCCCATTCATGGTGGCTCCATAGTTCTGTCCTCATTTAATCCTAATTATTTTCAGAAGGCCCTCCTCCTAACTTCACATTAGGAGTAGGATTTCACCACAATGGAGTTTGGAGAGACACAAGCATTCAGTCCATAACAGGAAACAATAAACATTGGATGATGATAAGAAATAAAAATTATTTAAATTATTACAAAAGACAGCTTGAGTATTTTACATTGAAATAATTGTTTTACCTTTTAAATACATACTAAATGCTGTGTTCTGAACTTAAAATTGCAATTTATCTGTGTTATAATTTCAGAATCAACAATCAGCTGTGGACAATTTTACAATTTTCATCACAAAGCAATTCACTCCTATTCTTGTCAACTTCAGAAACTTTTTTTCTTCTTTCTCTCTTTTAAAATCAAGAGTTGTTTTGACAGATAATGAAACTTACAATACAATTTTCTTATCACGTGACAATAAAAGCTGCTATTTCTTTCAACACTAATAAGCTGAAATGACAATTTCCTGTCTATATGTGTTTAATTATATGTTAGAATTATACCTTAGAAGCCAATGTACTTTCAAATGTAATTTTAAAACTTACAAAATAACAATGCCATCTTAATTTTTGTTAAAAATACATATTTATAATTATATTTCTCCAGCTTCAGGGCAATTTCTTTATTTAGCCTCATCTATTATTGTGGCAATTACTAATTTTTCACTAGGTAAGACCTTATAAAGCTCCACTAAGCTCAGGCTGTTTCTACCTGTGAATGAGTTAATTGCTAATTTGATCTCTTCTAAAGGAAATGAAGCATCCACACCCAATCAATCTTCTGAAGTAAGCATGGGATGAATGCCTTTTTTCAGAAATCAAGAGAGCATATCCTCCTCCAGTATTTCTGATGAAGGATGTAAGACTCTATAATAGAATTGGAATGCTTGGTTAATTACCATTGCTTGCATAAGTGAGTGCCCTCATATGTCTGCTTAGTAGGACAAAGCTATTTCAGTGAGTTTGCAGATAATGTTCAAGAGTTTATGCATGTTTCCTAATAGAATTGCATTAATTATAATGATCTTTTTCTAGGTTATTGATATCATAATAATAATAGCATGTATTTATTAAAGAATTACTCCACTCTATTTTTTAGGCACCTCCATCCTTTTATACTTTTATTACTCAATCAATAACTCTTGCACAATCAAGAAAGAAAGCTAAGTTTTGTACAGGTGATACAGAATTAAGTCACTCTGAGGACAAGGTCACACAGGACAGAGCTCACAAATGATGCCAAGCAGTCGATCTAAATCCAGAACTGGTTCTCTAAGCACTTCAAATCATTTATCATAACCTACCCCCTACTCTAACACGACAGTCCTTGTCTCCTTAGTCCAAAGATTTTGAAAATGTACGTAAGCCTTTTTTTAAACATAGTTTGAGGCCAGAAGTTCTAACAATGTATTTCTCTTATGCTTATACAAGTCATTGTATTTTTAGTTGGTTTTAGTTGGTTGGTTACACAGAAAGAATGCATCTAAAAGATTGTTGAATTAGAGGAGCCCCTTATCTCAAAATAAAATATACTTCTTTTGCTAACAGATTTCTAAACTTCAGTTAAACAAAAGTAAAGATCATCCTAGAAATATAAATAAACTTGGCCATTTATTGAGAGCTAAGCACTTACTATGCATTTTTCATTAAAGTTTAAAACTGACCTATAAAATATGATGTACACAATGGGGAAAAATGTTGACCTTAATTTATTTTAACAGCATTTTCCCACTATGAAGAGCTTTGCCTTTCCCAGGCATTTACATTTCCAGATATTTAGAGGCTTCTCTGAAAAGAAGAAAATAGGAAGCAATAAACAAGGCGCACACTTTTCGTTTTATATTTTCCACAGGTTCAATGAAGATATTTTGAACATTTATAATAATCTCAAAAATATTTGTTGCAATAAACTTAAATTTTCCAAATTATGTGTTGGTAAGATATGTGCATACATTTTTATTTTAATAAACAAATCTCTAAGTACTTGTTCTAAGATATACGCAAACATACTGGAGTAAAGAATGTGTTCCATAACTTCAAGGAACACTTAGTGTAATCAAAGGCAGTTTTCAAATTTTATGCTAAAGGACAATACCCATAATCTAGTGATCTGAGACCCACATAAATAATGCATCTACAAGTCACACAAACATATTTGTCAACAAATTTGGTCTATTGATTTTTGAATTTGAGAAATATATGTTCCTGCCAATATTTTTTTCTGTTCTTATCTATCAGTGGAATCTTCAATAATTTACATGAGTGCAGTCTCAATCAGATTAAAAAGTGTGATTCTCAGCTTTTCTTTCATCTTGGTGGTATAATGTGACTAAGATTTTGCCAACAGGATATCATCAAAAGTTTTCTGTTGATCTTGTAGGAAATACCTTCAAGGCAGTGAGGACATGTTTTTGTTTTTGTTTTTGTTTTTTTCTGATTTTCTTCTTTCCTGATACAATTCAAAAGTGACAGTAGGAGTTTTATTTTATGTTATGTGTAGGGTGATCATATAATTTATTGTCCAGACTGGAATAACAGAGAGTGAAAGGAGATATTTTTAAAAATTAACTCCAAACAATAAATTTATATGAAAATCTCCTGGGAAAGTCAATCTATATTGTCACTCTAAATTTGGACTTTCAAAAGGAATCTTAGTAATAAAGAGTTTGAAGAAACAAAATATTGAAAAGGCTTACATACCTGATACCATGAAGCTTCAATACAAGATTTAAATGACTTGGCATCACTTATCATAAAACATAATACATTTCAATCTTTTTAGAAGTATAATGTGATGGTTTTTGTCACATATGACAGACTCTAATTTCAAATACAACAGCATTTGAAACAAGTAGTCTATGCTACTTAAGACAGAATCTACAATGTCCTTATTGTCTTACCTCTAGAAAGGGGTTAGTGAAGATATAACTGTTATAGTTTGGAGAGCTAGAGACCTTGTCGATGTCTTGGCAAAATATTTAGTTAAGTTTTCCCCAACTGTTTTAATAGGGATTAGCTAAGTTATGCTACACACACACACACACACACACACACACACACATACACAAACACACCAAAATCTCAGTGCTTCAATGCAATAAGTGTTTCTCACTGTAGCAAAGCTCCTATGTTGTTCTAAGGAGTCGTGATCCATATTCCACCCCACACAGGCTTGGAGGTAATTTGATCTAATGCAGGAAATAGAAATGGGTATTATTCAACAGCTCTTCTGCCCATATGTGACTTAAACTAAATTCACTTAATTTTCATTAAATCACACAACAATGTTTAATTTCTGGGGGTGGTATATACAATGTTTAAATATAAACTGGAAAGAAGAAACTATAAATATTGGTATACACTCATAAATTCTGACAAATCTGCTAACCCAGGAAGGCAGACCAAATGCAAACAAAGTTAGTGCACTAACGTAAATGTTAGGAAAAATTCAGAATGTTGGAATTCGCTATTTTTTTTTTCCTTCTTAAAAGAAAATTCCTGAGAGAGAGAGAGAGAAAGAATTAGGCTGGGATGTATCAGTGTGCAAAAATAGATGGGACAAATCTAGATTTCCCAAAGAAGGTATTGTTGCATCTTACAGTGCAGATTTATTTCCATAATTTGGGGTTTGAGAGTGTTGTTAAAAAAATATATATATATAAGAAAAAAGAAATTTAAAAAAGCAAAAAATCTTACGACCGAAATTGAGTGGTTAAGAAGTATTGTCTTCACAGTCAAACTTGCATTGAATTAGAGGGAAGCTGATATTTCCAAGATAGAGTACAGTAAGTAATGAACTTGAATTTTTGTGCTTGTGACCAAGATAAGGAAAGAACATTGGCTTTGGTTATATTTATACATGGAATTTATCAAAAGCTAACTAAACAAAGGCACTTACATCCTAAATTTGGTATTCTAATGGGAGATATAGACAATAAGCTATAAATAAATTACATAATATTTTGGAAGACAACAAGTACTTTGGAAGATGGCACAAAATGTAATCGATGAGAAGGGACATTAGGAGCATGGGGATATAGGTACATTTTAAGTAGATTTAAATGATTAGTTATAAAAATTTTGACATTTGTCAAAAAACTGAAAATAGATAAGGGAATAGCCTATTGAACATGAAGGGGAAGAGTGTCTGGTAATCAGTAGCAGCAAAGGTAAAAGTAGACCTATCATTTCCTGTAAAAAGCATTAAAACAAGGAGGACAGTGTGACTGGAACTGTTAGTGACTCATGAGATCTAAGATCAAATATAGAGGCATATCATTTAGCAGTTGGTCTTTGTAAGGACCTTGGTTTTTCTCAAAGTGAAATAGAAGGCCAACAGAAGGTTTTGAGTGGAGGTGGCACATAACCTGATTTTTCTTTCAAAAAGTCACCCTGACTCCATTCTTGAGAATACATTATGTTTAGTCAAGGAAAGAACCAGCTGAAATACTTAGAGTACTTTCACAGGAATCAAGAAAAGGGATGATGACCTTCTAATTTCTGTATGTCTAATTAGATGAAATAGAAGTTGGGGTTCTGATTCTTTACTTTGCTTATCCATTTGTAGTGTCATTGTAACTACTGTATTGTAAATGATGGAAAATAATTGCATATGTTAAAAAATAGTGTTATATTCTAAAAAGAAAATAAAAAATAAAGTTACCACAAAAAAAAAAAAAAAAAAGAAAAGGGATGATGAATGGTAGCGCAGGACACAGTAAAAAACTATCAGATCCTAAATACGTTTTGAGGGTAAAGACTCCTCTGACAAGAGAACAAGATTAAACAGAGTTCAATATAATCTCATATTCCATGTATTTGACTGGAGTAACTCAAGTGTTGGCTTACCATCCAGTTAGTTGAAGAAGATCATAAATAGTAATAGAGGGGCTGAAGTAGTTCAGAAAGGAAAGATCTGATGTTCTTGTGATGTGTTAAATTTCAAAATTTGTCAGATGTCTAGGTGGATATGTTAATGAAGCTATGATATATACCAGTCTGGGTTTAAGGAGACAGGACAGGCTGAAGATATACAGTTAGTAAACTATCAAATAGATAATATTTAAGCTCTTGAGACTGAATCAGATGATGAAAATGTTAATACAAATGAAGAGGAGGAAAGGGAGAACAATAATTAACTTGAGAGCACCACAATGTTAGAGTGTAAGGGAGAGGAGAAGAAGACTGAAAGGGATCCCGGAATGGAATGATCAGCGTAATAGAAGAATAATCATTAAAGCTTTGATGCCCTGAATGTGAAGTGAAAAAAGTATTGTCAAAGAAGATTGCCCAGAATTAGCCAAACTGCAAGGTCTAAGGAAACAGTTTTTAAAGACTGTCCTCACTTCTAACACCGTTGTAAATTTGAGGGGGTGTCTTCAAAACACTCTCACTTATGAAAATTCATTAGAAAGATTCATGGACCTTACTGAAACTTACTACATACAGTCATGGCTTATTATTGGGAAAGTATACATTAATATGAGTCAAAGGAAGATGTGCATTGGGCAGAGCCCTGGAAGTTTAGGCATGTGAAATCTCTATTGTCCTAAGGACACCTTGCTTTCTTGACATTGATGTGTAACAACACACAAAGAGTGTTTCTAACCAGGGAAGCTCACAGAGCTTCACTGTCCAAGACTTTTTCTTGGTGAATCATTGTAGGAATGATTGATTGTTTGTTTTTCCACATGGTTAAATTCAGTCTCTAGTCTCCCATTCCCTGGAGATTCAGCTGATATCATGGGCCCCCCACTAATCACTTTGTTAGCATAAATTACCAGGTGTAGTCCCAGAGGCCTGTCAAGAAAAATAAAGATAGTCTTATCACTTAGAAAATTTCCAAGGGTTTAGAAGTGATTCCCTAGATGCCAGAGACAAAAGCCAGATGACTTTTTGGGCAAAGACAAATTCTTTGCTATGTATAGAATGAGTGATTATATCAAATGTTGCTGGAAGCTCACACTATTAAAGAGAAATAACATTTTTATATGCTCATGATAATGACCCACTGGGAAGTAAATGTTGACAATGTATATGGGGTGGGAGGAAGACTTTTGGAGCAAATATTTTGAGTATACATGAGCAGATGATATCTGACCTACAAGCAGAAATAGTGGCTATAGACAGAGATATGATGGCTCACCCAAGTTAAGATGAAAGGCATAGTAGGTGGCTGCAGATATTGAAAGATGAATAAAGTGGTAGAGGTCTATAGAAATTATTTTCTTAACACTGGCATCATTTTCACTGAAGTATGAAGCAAAGTGATCAGATAAGAATGAAGATTGTAGAAGAGGTGTTGAAAACATAAAAAGAAAGGAGAAAATCTGGAAAAGACTCTTAGGATCTATATCTGAACTGATAGATTAAAAAAAAAGTATAGTATGATTTCCTTCCACAACAAGGGTTGAAGATAGTCCTCATAAATTTAAATGCTGTATTCAGTGTGTGTTTTGTTGTTGTTATTTTTGTTTTAGATTTTCCTGCAGCCAAATTCAGGTGCATAAAGCAGGTGAGGAATAGATGGAAAGTAGGATTTACTAAGATTGTGTTTTTGCCAATTATACAAGTGTTTCATCATCTGACTCACTCTTTCTTCCCCACCCCAGGTTTATCATTTAGATTTTAAACCCTTACTCTACATCTAGGGATGTTGACTGCTGTAGATGGCACTACCAGGGCACTCTTCCCAGCGGACTTCAAAATGAGGCTGTAAGGGTCAAGGGCAGGCCACCCCAAATTGTGCCACTTTGGCAGAGAGATTATTTTCAGCTGAATATAATTAAGGACCAAATGACACAGGATGAACTTCAACCTTCTCCCTTATTGTCTATAAAGAATTCAGATAGAGGACCTGCTCCAGGATGACAGTCATTATCATAGATAAATACATTATAATATGAAGTAAATAGCAAAGTCTGTTTGTTAAAATTCCTCTTCACGTCTAATTGTCTCTGCATGACATAAGAAACCTTTTTTAAATTATTTTGCTAAACTTTGTTCTTCCCATCTTCCTATGAATTGTATTCCACCTTTTCAAGTGCAGACACCCACCCCCTTCTTATCTCAGAATGGTATATAAGCCTCAATTGCCTGACTATTGGGGAGCCCTGTGAATCTTTGTGGGGGAGAAATTACCAATATAATTAATATTATTTTCTCTTCTTAATGAGTTTTATGTACATTTAATTCTTAGTCCAGCTAAAAGAAACTTAAAGATATGGAAAAATTATTCTTCCCCAACAATCAATGGAAGACTGGTAGGAGATTGCTTTGTGGGAAGAAAAAAGTTCAAGCTATTAATTTACACTCATTGTCTGCTCTGGAAATTCCTTCTTGGCAGTAACAGATTTCAAATTTGAAAGGAACTTTTGAGACGAGAGCTTAATACTTCATTAGTTTAAAATGAGATAATTAAGGCCCAAATTGGTTTGCTTCTTAGGTTTGTGTTTTGGTTGCCTTTTTTTTTTTAATTTAACAAAGTTATCAAATTAGGCAAATGACAGAAACAGGCCTAGAATAGTGTTTTCTCACTCCTCAATGAAAGGTGTGTATATGTGTATGTTTAAAGATGCTCTGCTTCCTCACTAAAGGATGGAAATATATTACATTAGTTATAACTGTAGAACAATCCAATATTCACAGGAAGAAACT
Source organism: Helogale parvula (assembly GCA_004023845.1). NCBI lineage: Eukaryota > Metazoa > Chordata > Mammalia > Carnivora > Herpestidae > Helogale > Helogale parvula. Next base: position 124,272 of record PJEM01004226.1, read on the forward strand.
GTCAAGTAAAGAAAAGCAGTTCAGGAACCAGTTCAGGTTAATTCCATTTATTTTTGTCCCTAATTTTAAACAGTAGACTCATTCTCAATATTTTCAATGTGTTCATATTTTGTTTTTAATTCTGTACAAATAGGTCAACACAGTCTCATGGTTGCTTAATTATACCTTAATATTAGATATTTAAAAAATTAAAGGCACATATAAAGTCATAAGTTCATTTCTGACATTTTGACTACAAGATCCTCCTTCAAAAATTCAATCCATATGTCTATTTTTTCATCTCAAATTTTCCTAGTATTAAGAACTTAAAGGAAAAAAAAAACTTCTGATATTTGCTACAACAAAAACATATATTTTAAACAGGGTTATCATAGTCAATAGATGCAAGTTTTTATTTAAAAACCTTTGAGACTAGGGGCACATGAGTGGCTCAGCCAGTTAAGCATCCAACTTTGGCTCAGGTCATGATCTCACGGTTCATTGGGTTAGAGCCTTGTGTGCGGCTCTATATTGACAGTTTGGAGCCTGGAACCTACTTCAGATTCTGGGTCTCCTCTTTCTGCTCCTCCCTCATCCATGCTCTGCCTCTCTCTCATAAATAAATAAACATAAAAAATTTAAAATTTAAAAGCCTTTGCGGTTAGCTGCATTTACAGATTACTTTCATTGAAAGCTTTTACTTTTTTCTCCTAGGGTTTCAGGTGACCAACTGGGTTGGTAGAGGAAGGGATTTTAGGTATAGATTATTTATCTCAGAAAACAAAAACATATTCAAGCAGAAGAAAAGAAATAAATATTGTCTGATGAAATCTAACTATTAACTACTCGTTTAGTGGTGACATTATGTCTCACCAGAATAAAATGATTGTTTAAACTAGTTTATATGTTACTGTATTGCTTCTATTCATTGCTGCTAAACTATGCAAAGGACTGAAATGAATGCACATTAGTGGAATACAAAATGTAAATAAACCTAATTTGAAACTAGGAGAAACAGAATTGTAGAAAGTTAATCGCTTTGTTTATTTAGGGTGATTGGAAGAGCACTTCTTGCTCAAAGGCACACAGTAACTTGGAATTTTTAAATGGTTTTTTAAAAGTCTGTACACTGAAGTTTTAATACAAGGAGTAAAATGACTTGGGTGCTTTTCAGTGCATTCTGGCTTTTGGGGCCCCTGGGTGGCTCAGTCAGTTAAGCATCTGACTTTAGCTCCGGCTCACAGTTTGTGACTTCAAGCCCTGTGCTGACAGCTCAGAGCCTGGAGCTAGCTTCTAATTCTGTGTCTCCCTCTCTTTCCCTCTGCCCCGCCTCTCTCTTTCTCTCTCTCTCCCTTTCTCTCTCTTTCTCTCTCTCAAACATTATGGGACACCTGGGTGGCTCCATTGGTTAAGCGTCCAACTTCGGCTCAAGTCATGATCTCACGGTTCCTGCATTCCAGCCCTCCACCAGGCTCTGTGCAGACAGCTCTGAGCCTGGAGCCTGCTTTCGATTCTGTGTCTTCCTCTCTCTCTGCTCCGCTCCTACTCTTGATCTGTCTCTCAAAAATAAATAAACATTGAAATACAATTTAAAAAAACATGAAAAGATAGTTACATGCATTCCTGCTCGCTCACTAAACATCAAGAACTTAGTCACAGTTCATGTGATTTGCAACTTTTCAGACACTATGTCATTCATTTTCAGATTTATTCAGAGTTGATAAGACCTAAGAAAAATGAAAGAATAACTATCTCTAGAAAAATATGAGTGAAACACATGTATTGTTATTGTTACTGTTACGGACTAAATTTTATCCCCTGGAAATTCACTGACTGGTACCCTAGTCCTCAAAGCTCAGAATATGACCCTATTTGGAGATAAAGTCTTTAGAAGAGGATTTAAGTTAGAATGAGGTCATTAGGGTGGAATCCTAATCCAACTGGACTGACTTGCTTATAAAAACATGAGATGCCAGGGGGTGTATGTGCACAGAGAAAGGCCATGTGAGGGCACAGTAAGAAGGCAGTCTTCTGCTAGTCAAGAAAAGAGGACTCAGATGAAAACAAACCTGCTGATATCTTGATATTTGGACTTTTAGCCTCCGGAACTGTGAGGGGAAAAAATGCAGTGTAAACCACACAGTCTATGGTATTTTGCTATGGTGAACTTCTTAACCAATTAATATATGTAGTAATTATTACAGAATGAAGTATATAAACATGAAACAGACCAGATCCTGTACTTTCTGACCAGCATTTTTCTCCATAAAATAAACGAACACAGGCAATAAGTTAGTAAGGAGCAAACAAACTCTTACTTATATAATTCAATAATTAAGATTTACACACCAGAGAGCCCAGGCAGGGATTCACAAATCCAGGTCCAATAACAGATATGAGCCAGAATAATCTTTGGAGAAATAAAAATATTAAAGACCTTGGAACAAATTTTTTTTTTTTTTTTAACTAAGTGTGCTCAAACCAAACTACTGTACTACCACCTTAATATTGCTTTGGCTTTTCATTTCATGTGAATGTTTTTGTGGGCTTGGGTTTGGATGCACATGAAAACAAGCTGTGTAGATTTCCTAATACTTTTAATAGGTTAAATAAAAAGAGGAAATCTCTGTTATCTCCCCATTATTTAATTTGTTCTTGAGTATTAGGATTTCATTTGGACCTAGTTTTCTCATGTAACAGATGCTCAAGGGTAACAGTAACAAATTAAGTTTTTGTTTAAAAATTTTCTGCTCTTTAGTCTGAAACTTGTAAATTTATCTTCAAATAGTTCTAATATAATTCATTTTCCAAGCATGGAAATCAGGGAAATATAAATAACAAAAGACCTTTTATTGAGAAGTGTTTTTCTGTAACAAGGAGAACCCTTTGACAGGCAATTCCATGTGCATCTGATTGTTCTGAATCATATCACAGGATAACCCTTGGCTATAAAACCTTAAGCCTTTTAGGAGATGGAGGTAAGGCAGAGATGAAGACGTTTTTGGAGGGCCTTGGACAGCCAATGGGCAGACAAGGCCAGCCAATCTATGAAGTCAATAGCCTGTAAAAATATGTCTTATTGTGCCTGATCTCCTCAGGACAGAGATTCTTGCTAATTAGACCTGTTGATTTGTTTGCCTGGGTTCCACTTTACCATCAAAAGTGTCTCTCTGGATGCAGCTTGCTTTATATCCTAAAGTGGCTTTCTTCTATTTTTCATTTCTGATAAGCCCTTCCTCCCCACCTCACAGAGTCGGTATTTTCTTTTATTTAATTTTTTTAATGTTTTATTTATTTTTGAGAGAGAGAGAAAGATATTGGGGGCAGGGGAGGGTCAGAGAGAGAGAGGGAGACACAGAATTCGAAGACAGGCTCCAGGCTCTGAGCTGTCAGCACAGAGCCTGACGCGGGGCTTGAACACGTGAACTGCAAGATCATGACCGGAGCCAAACCTGGATGCTCAACCAACTGAGCCACCCTGGCGCCCCTGGGTTGGTATTTTCTATCTTTAAATATATAAATATGTTTCGTTAGGTCCAAGTCAAATATCATAGAGGTAAGAAATGCTTCTGCTTTGTTAACTTCGTGTTCCATTATTGCTACTGAGACTCTATGTGTTGAGTGAGATGTCGTGTCATTAGACTGCCTATCTAAATGTGAAGACACTACCCACACTGTGAAGTGGATAAGATTTTACTTACATGCAATTTAACAAGTTATCCTAGAGTTTTAACAATGCTGCAGAATATATAAAACTTATGGGTCAGAGACTGAGGAGAGTTTATTCATGACAGCAGAAGCAGCAGCCAGGATATCAGCCATATTTTTTCCCATTAGTTCTTCAATTTCTAGTTTTTACAGAGTGACACAAGAGGGACAGGCGATGACTACACATGATGTGAGTTTGTTGAAGAAGAAGAATGCTGAGCTTAGGGGACTGGAATATTTTGTACTGGTCAGTAAGCACATCTGTCCTTTGTTCTAAAGGCTATAACTTTCAAGGCTATTTGAAATACAAATATCTATGAAAAAATAATCCATACTGAAGGGCAGTTAGAGCCATGCTCCAAAGACTTGCAGAAATGTAGGAGATCTGGGGGTAAGTGTATGCCAATAAAAGAGATGACACCTTCTGAACTAGACATTTTAATGGGGTTACGGGAAAGTGACAATCAATGGAAAGGAAAAACTCCTATGATCAGGGTCCAATTAAATTAAACACATATTTCTTGTCTTAAGTCTTTTTATTTATCTTGAGAAAGAGAGAGCATGCATAGGAAGAGAGAGAGGGAGAGGGGGAGAGAGGCACAGAAAGACAGAAAGGGAGAGAGAGTCTCAAAGAGGCTCCTCACTGTCAGTGTAGAGCCTGATGCAGGGCTTAAACTCACGAACTATGAGATTATGACCTGACCCGAAATCAAGAATCAGCTGCTTAACTGACTGAGCCACACAAGTGCTCCTAAGTACATATTTTTTAATGTTTATGATATATTGTTTAATCTTTTAAGAATAGAAAGAAATTCTTCAGGAAAAGAAGAAAAAAAGCTAACAAAATTTACAAAATGACCAAAGAAAATTTTTTCTATAATTGCTATTCTCAATTTACCAATCACATTATCTTGCATATAGAGTAACTTGCAGCTATTATTTTATAATTCAATAAAATAACAAGCTAAATAAAATTCTACTAAATAGATGCAATACATATCACATGATACAATCTAACATGTACTTTTGTCTATAATTATAAAAGCAGAATAATGATATGTTACTTTAATAAATATACCTCCATCAAATACTTTATTTGAAAAAAACACACACTTTTGTAATTAACATAAAATGTTTAATTATGGTTCAATTTATAAAGCAGTAAATTATATGGGTGCAAAAGACTACATATAAGATGTACAGCACTGTGTTTCCCCTATGCACTACTCATTCAAGATCGTACAACTGCCCATCAAGAACTGTGAAGAAGGGTCTGGAATTTTTCCTTGCTTATAAGATAGCACTTCTGCTTGTAACAATTGTATAGACATTGGCAAGAGACAAGAGAACCCTGAATCTGAGACAAAGGATTCTGTTAATCACGGTGTCACACAGCAGATAGTGTGAGCTTCATGTTAGCATTGGTTCCTTTTGCCCACTGTGGAAAAGAAAAAAAAAAAGATTAACTCAGCAGGTGTAGGAGTTCAAAGTCATTCCTAAGAAAAACTACTGTACACCTCCATAACTCACCCTCCATTTTGATTCCATACATCTAAGCTCAGGTGAAACTTCTTCTTCGTTGGCAACACTTTTCCTATATTGTTAAATACCATTCCTGGTGGTAATAATATGTTCTCTCTGACTGCATGAGGAGGGGAGGGCCTGGTTTTCTCCAGATTTTGTGCCTAGAAGTTTAAGCCTGTTTCCCTCCAGATTTGCCTCCTGTGCCTTTTCTCTTCACTGATTCTACCCTGTATCCTAATGCTATAATAAACTATAACCATGAATATAACAACTTCTGAGTCTTGTGAGTCCTAACAAATCATCAAAGCTGAGGATAATCCTGACACATGCCTCAAATATCATGGCTGAGATATAGAGAGGCCCATGCCATGTTGTGCACATTGTGAATTTGTCACAGTTGAGGGACACTGAGTTTAAGAGACTATAATCTTTTAAAAGCGCTAAAGCACCTCTGTCCCACCATTGCCTTGAAGCCATGTATTGTCTATATTATCTTGTTCAGGAAACAAACCTGCCCTCTGTCCTTGAGGAAAACACTACTTCTTTTTCCCAGGCTGTTTGCTATTCATTCATATGTGTTTTATAAAGAATAGTCTGGAAAAAAGTTATTATAGCCTGTGACAAACATATTTTAAGGTGATTGCAATCCCCTTCTCTTGAGCTGGGCAGAGTCAGCCACTTTCTTCTAACCAGTATAATGTGGCAAGGGTAATGGGACATCACTCCCTTGATTTGGTCACAATATATACAGCGCACATACACACAAATGGTTATGTGTTATATATTATATATTGTATGTTATGTATCAAATGATATTTAATATCGTCATATATATTATATATTATACATCATATATCGTGCTGTATATATTATATACATATATTATATATGTTATATACATGACACATGATATTTTACATATATGACTCCATCTTGATAGTATGTGCTAGAGAAAAACTTTTTTGCTCACCTTGAAAATGCAAACTGCCATGTTACAAACGACCTGTGAAGAAGGTCATACGGCAAGTAGCTATCGATGTCCTATGAGTCTTGAGGAGAACCTCCAACCTACAGTCAGCAAGAAGCTGGTCAGCAAGAAGCTGAGAGCCACATTCACACAGCTGGAGGAAAATGAAATCTGACAGGAGCCTGAAAGAGCCGGACACAGAGTGATAACTCTGGATCTTGCTGATCCTCCAGGAGAGTGGTGCATGGCCAACCTTGATAGCAGTTTTGTGAAACCCTGAGCAGAAGACTCAGCTACACTGTCTTGATCCACAGGACATTAGTGATAAGAAATGTATGCTCTCTTTGAGCTACAAATCTGTTGACAACGCATCATGCAGCAAGAATAACGAATACAATGCTTTTGTCAGAAAAGATGCAGAACACCAGAGACCCATGAACAATTCTCTCCCAACTTTGTACTAAGGCAGTCCCTCAGTACAGCCCCAAATATATCATATCAAAGTAACTTTCCCAATTAAGTAATAGGCCATAAAATTCAACAAGACTGTTGAAAAGAGGCCCCTGAGAGTATAATTATTTCTCATTCTTTTGTCCACGTGTTGCCGTGATACACATTTTTATTTTGTCAGTGTTATGGTAGCACATACTATAAAAATAAATGAAACACAAATAATGCCTTAAAGAGTTTTCAGTCAAGTAGCAGGGGTAAAATACTGACTTGCAATTCAATTGTCTGAATCTTTGCTGGGAAACAATCTCAGCTCTACATGCAGCTAAATGTGACCCCCGTATACATTGCATGATGTGTCCAATTCAAACTTGTTTTCAGCAAATATGGTGTACTGAGAACACATAAAGGAAAAAAGTATTATTTTGGTAGCATTGAAATTTCTACCACTTTTCCATCCCATCCCATCCCTGTAATGAAAAGTTATGTTAGAGGTGATATCACCCATGAGATACTTGGGACACATGCGTAATCAACTGAAAGCTTTCCTAGAATCCTAGGTTTTGCCAGTAACTGTACAGCTTTAGTTTTGCTCCAAGGCATACGCAAGCAGAAAGACAGTATTGAATTATTTAAGAAGGAAGAGCAACTTTAGATGCTATTTGTGGACAAGGAAAGGGTAAGCTAGAAAGTAATGGAGTGATGTAGTTGGTGGCCAGAGACCACCTCTTTAGAAAAGAACAGATTACTGTCTATGTATCTATTTAAATATCTATTGTATATATTGCACTGTCATAAGATATACAAAGGAAATATTTTCCATGAATTCCTTGACATTTCAATAGAATCTATAATTCCAATTCTGATTTGTTGTAGATTATTTTTCAGCTGTCTAGTCTGAACAAGAATAGATTACTTACTACAAGTTACTTTCATATGTACAGATTGGAAAAAATAAGGATTGCATGGGAACCAAGTTAATCTGAATTAAGTTTAATGAACTTCTCATTTACATGCCTATCTCTTTTTTTTTTTTTTTTTAAAGAGAGACAGAGCATGAGACGGGGAAGGGCAGAGAGAGGGGGAGAAACAGAACCGGAAGCAGGCTCCAGGCCCTGAGCTAACTGTCAACACAGAGCCTGACGCGGGGCTCAAACCCATGAACCTGAGATCTGACCTGAGCTGAAGTCGGAGGCCTAACCGACTGAGCCACTCAGGCGCCCCTACATGCCTATCTCCGAACAGGTAAACCATGAACTTCTTTGAAGTTCTTTAGAATAACACGTACACATGTTGTTCGTGTTTGTATGTGCTGTACTTAATACTACACCTTTGTGTCTTGGAGGCATATCGCAAGTTTTTTTAAAGAAATATAGAGATGAGAACTGTATAGCCAGCTTCCCAGTGTAAGTGTTGTGGCCAGAGGCTAAATGAAGGCTAATTGTCCTTTATACACATTGACTTCCATGGGTTTCTTTTGTTTTTCCAAATCTTATTTGTAAATATTTAATATATTGAGTGATCTACTATGTTTTATTAGGAATCACTAATTTCACAAAGAATAAGTCTAATCAGAAGTCTGGTATTTTGCCAAATAATAAAATGTTGTTCTGATTCTTTTAAAGCAAGTATAATATCACCTAAGAGAAAGTAAAATAATTACTAGGTTACTGATGGGTATCAGGCTGATTGATCTCAGTACTAAACTATGTAAGAGTCAGCAAACATATATTCGAGAAATCAGATCACCTGTTAGTGATTTTACTGAATTATTTTTAAATTTTGAAATGTTAACATAAAACAGGATTTTTCAGAACCTGATCATAAAATTAATACTTTACATTCTTTACGTTTGCAACCAAAACAGAGTTGTACTTAACACTATTTAGTTGAGGAAAGTGTTTGACATCAAAGAAACAGCAAGACAATGCACATGTCTTCATAGAGATTCTATTGTTATGTTCTCTCATAGGGATACAAAATCTACATTCTCCACTATAGTCAAGACATAAAACAATAACAAATTTATTTTAATTGGGAATGTCTGCATAAGTCTTATTTAATTATAAGTGTATGTGACATTATAGTTTGAGGTTTTAAAAATGGAGAACAACATATCAATACTATATGCATGAATTATATGCTATATCATAAATTATGAAAAATATATGTTGTATAATAAATTAAACATTAGATTGTATGCTGTATTATAAATTATAAATAACTTTATACCAATATGAATTATATATGTATTTCTCTTTGCTAGTGTGGAATACTGATCACAGATGATTATCACTTCTTTATGACATAAATCCAAGTAAGAGATCTGACACAAGATTTCCGGTAATAAAACACATCCATTCTGGTTTTGGAAACAGAGATTTTAAACCAAAGACTTTATATCATGTAAATAATTTATAATAGAGTGGACACAGAAACTAGAAAAATGAAATCTGTAGAAACGAAGTACAGAATGTTTATTAATTCTTGTATTAGTCACAACACTATGTTGCAAGTCTCCAAACTTTACTAAAACCATCTTTAGTAAAACATGGGCTTTTATGAGAAGAAAATGGAATATAAGCCTAAGGGAAGCACGAGAGCAACTCCAAAAACCTTTGGATGAAGACGTTTGGATTAGAAAACCCACAGAAAATTGGAACCCCAATTCCAGCCCTTGCACGAATTTCATTTCGGGTTAAGTGATCGACTGCAAAAATCAGCAGCAGAAAAAGGAAGAGTAATAGAGTAAACAGCCAAGGGATTGTTCCACTGGGTGTATCAAATTTCTGTTTGTGTGTTTTTCCTTTGTATGTGTATACTAACTCTTTGCCATACAGATAATAAACATTCCAGAATTTACTTTTCCCTGTAGAGCTACATGGGCAAATAAACAGCTCCATTTTTTCTTTTGAGAGACAAAAAGAGGAGTTAAGAGTTTTATAGGAAGATTAACTAAAATGTTTTGAAAACATTCAGTAAGAACTAAAATATATTAAGAAAATTTATGATAAAGATGGTTAAAATCCCTTTTGGTTTAGCTAATAATCTTTTCTTTTTTTATTTTTTTTAATGTTTATTTTATTTTTGTGAGAGAGAGACAGAACATGAGCAGAGGCGGGGCAGAGAGAGGGAAACACACAATCAGAAGCAGGCTCCAGGCTCTGAGCTGTCAGCACAGAGCCCAACACGGGGCTCGAACGCACGAACTATGAGATCATGATTTGAACTGAAGTCGGATGCTTAACCAACTGAGCCACCCAGGTGCCCTGCTAATAATCTTTTGGAAGACATTCTATAAAATTGTTGTAATTTCAAGAATCATGGAAAAATGATGTTAACTAGATAAATTCCCTAATTATGCATTTTAAGAAACTGAACCTCATAGAAATACATAGAAATACAGAAACACCTAGTTAATAAGAGAAAAATCAACATGGGGATGTATTTGCTTGGTTTTTGTGAAAAATATAATACATATATACAAATTACTATATAATTTTTAGAGTTATGTTTTAATTCTTATATACTATAAACATATTAGACTTAATATACATATATATGTTAATTTCCCAGAACAAACAAAAACATATTTGTATATACATATACACATAGGCGTACCTGTATATGTATATACGTTCATATCTTTATCTTTAATAGTCATCTTTGTATTTCAACATTTAAATACTCAATATAGGCATCTACAGGGTAAGTATTTTCTTTGAAATATTTAATTTGAAGAACATTTCAATATTTTTACCATTTTGTACGCTTTCCAAATTTGTTTCATTTTTCTCTGTTGTTCTATGTTTATCTATCAATCATCTATCTGTCTATCACCTATGTATCCATATCCTATCTATCCATGTATTCTGATATCTTATTAGACAAATAAAAAAAGATGGAATCCACTCATATAGAATATACATAAATATAAAAATTGGGAAATCTATAAGCTTATCTTATTGAATTACTTTTTGAAATATTGAAATATTGTGACTTGTTCTAAAATTTTTTATATGTACCACAAAGAAATTTTTTATTAGTATTTGAGAATCATATGCATGCCTTTAAAAATAACTTGTAGGATATTTTTTCTTTTACTTTTTTTGGCTGTTGTATTCAAAAATCAACTTCAACAATTCCCTGAGGTATAATTTAATGTCTCCTAATATCTATCTTTGTATTCTTACATTTCTTTTTCAGTACTCAAATTATCTTATACAGATAAGCATGCAGAATATTAATGTATACATGTGAGATGTGTGTATGTACACACACAATAACATGCATGCACGCATGGTCTATATTTTTATATGTGTTAGTTATATCCTATGGGGTCTTTCTGAATCCTGAATTAGTAAATATTGAACATTGCTTCCAGGTGACATTCACAGATTTCTAAGAGTCTCTGATCGCAATCAGTACATTACCTTGTTTTTGTATGTTTGCAAACATTTTATTTAATATATTTTGTTGACTCGTTAACATTGAACTTACGGCCAATAGCATAATACTTTGTATCTGAAAAAGCTTATCTAAAACACTCTAGTGGAGAACCATGGGAAGGGGAAGGGGGAAAGAGATTAGGGGGAGAGAGGGACACAAAATCTGAGAGACAATTGAATACTAAAAAGGAACCTAGGGTTGAAGGGGGAGGGGGAGGGGAATGAGAAGGGAGGTGGTGGTAATGGAGGAGGGCACTTGTGGGGAAGAGCACTGGGTATTATATAAAAACCAATTTGACAATAAACTATTAATAAAAAAGTATTTATCTTGATAGAAGCCCAATTGAAAAAATAAAAATAAAACACTCTGTAAAGCATACCACAACCATTTGCACTTTGGAAAACTTACACTTTTGGTACTACACTGGGTGCTTTTTTAAACAGTGAAATCACCCCCAAAATCACAAGAAAACTGCAATAAGTGTTGCAAAATAGACAATGAAAAAGACTGAAAACTGAACAAGGGAGCAGAGCATCACTTTTTTTGACACCAACTGGGAACTTGTATATTAGGCAACTCAAACTTTCCACAGCTTTGTATATGTTTGGAAATTATTATGAAAACAGAGTATAGATACTGGGCTAAAATAAATTTTAGTGAATGGGTGAATCTACAAATATAGTATCCACAAATCATGAAAATCAACTGTATATGAATCACATATATACAAATTATTTTCTATTAACACATATATTCCTATTACACTTCTGAGTATAAAACTTATAAAGAGTTTATTGTCTTTATAATATAAACCTTGATGTAATGAACTATGTTCACTACAGGAACTGCATTTTGAAGAGATCTTATATTTATTTATATTTATATTTATATTTATATATATTTTTTACTTTATTAGAGTTTACTATACTGGAAAGCAATAGGTGCTTGGTCCGATATGTCTTTTAAATTTGCGTAAATTGACTATTTGAACACTGTATTTAAACCTTAATTTGAATTTGAGGATCTTTTCATGTGTTTGTTTGACTTTTGGATTTGACAGTCTCAATATATTTATTCATTTTCTCTGAGAATGGTTTTCTTTTAAAAATATTTTTAATGTTTATTTTTGAGAGAGAGAGAGACAGAATGCAAGCAGCAGAGATGCAGAGAGAGAGGGAGACAAAGAATCTAAAGCAGGCTCCAGACTCCAAGCTGTTAGGACAGAGGAGCTTGAACCAAAGAGCTGGAGGTCCTGACCTGAGCTAAAGTGGGACTCTCTACTGACTGAGCATGTATTTTTTCCAAACAATTTATAAGAACTCTTGGTATCATACTGTCAGTATTCCTTTGTCTGTAATCTGCATAACTGAAAATCTTTATATGCTTGTTTATTGATTTTTGTTTTATATATTGCTACACAATGGTTTTTATTTCAATATAGTGCAAATTTCTGTGCTATATTTTATTTTGAAGTATTAGTCTCTATTTCTCCAAGATTGTGTTATATATATACATATATATATATAACAAATATATATATACATATAAAGCAAATCATGAAAATCAACTGAATCAGTGAATATAGAACACTGCTTCTAGGTGAAATACTGATTAGGTTTCTAAGAGTCTCTGATCACAATATGTCTGTTAATCAATACATAATCGTGTTTTTGTATGTGTGCAAACATTTTATTTAATATATTTTCTTGACTCATTAACATTGAACTCATGGCCAACAGCACCATACTTTGTATCTAAAAAAAGCCTATCTAAAACACTCTGTATGGAATACCATATATATATATAAAAGATCTAGAAATATATGTGTGTGTATATATATATATATAAATATATAAATATAAATTTTCTAAATCTTTCAGTATCAATGAGGGCAAACAAGAAAAAAAAAAAAAACCCAGTCGCCTTGCACTCTAGCCAAAGCATCAGGAAATGGGGACCCTAGCCAGTTGGAAACATTTTATAAGGTGACTGGTTTGCTACAGCCAAAGGGCACAGAAAAATATCTGGTCCCATCTCTACTCACAATTACAAAAGCTAAATACAGAGCCCAGACTTCCACCTTTTACCAACTGTAATGAAATAACCCAATATTTCCACTGAGGTGGTGTTAGGAATGACTAAATAAGGAGCCAGTAATTTCATCCTTTCCTTACTGTAAACTTTCCTTACATCTTAATTCTCTTCCCCTACCAATGTTAGTCAAGACCAAGGAAGGATGCGCCCATCCATCCCCATCATCAATGGAGGAACAATACACTTCTCAAGAAATGGTACTGTAGCAATTCGACATTCAGTGCAGGGAAGAGGGGAAGTATCATAAATTAAGTTTCACACATCATAAAAAATGTAACTCACAATGCATCACAGACTTAAATGTGATTTCCAAAGCTATGACATTTAGAAAAAAATAGGAGAGAATCTTTGGAATCTAAGATTAGGCAGGGGGTTCTTTGACTGGCTTGGCTCCAAAATCATAATATATAAAAAGAACTATCGGTAAATTGGACTTGCCCTATGAAAGTCTCTGTTAAAAGGATGAAAAAAGAAACTATATACTAAAAGAAAATATTTGCAAGCCACATATCTCACAAAAGGCAATGATCAAAGTATATAGGAAAAAACTAAACAACAAAATCTAAAGCAAATGAACAATAATATAAAAAAGACATGAAGAAACACTTACCTGGAAATAGTATAAAAATGCAAATTAAAACTCTAATGAGATATCATTTCACATCTATTAGAATGGCTAAAATAAAAAAAAAATACAACATCAAATGTTAGAAGGTGTAGAAAGAAACGGAAATACACTGCTAGTAGATGTCAAATGGATAGATATTCTGGAAAATAGTTGGGAAGTTATTTTTTAATGAACAATAATACACACACACACACATATACAAAGCATGTAAATACAATGGACTCTGTTTGGCCATTTAACACAGATACATAAAATTTTATGTTCACACAAAAACCTGTGCATGAAAGCCATAGCACATTTCCACATAAGAGCCCCTCTCCCAAGGAAAAAATAAAGACAAAAAAAAAAAAAAAGAAAGAAAATCTAGTTCCTTCCATTTAGCACATCCAAGCTTTCATAAAGAAATTTCTTCCATTGCTAACATGTAGGGTAATCATAATGCATCCAGAAGTTTTTCCTAAGGGAAAGGGACTGCCAGGTGTTGCTCATATTATTTTTCCCTTTTTTATTATATTAATGGAAGTTATTATTATTGACATTATGTCTCTGCTCTAATATTGTATAGTGTGTGTGTGTGTGTAAGGAGGAAGAAGAAACAAGAATTCAATGTAGAGCATAGATACTTTTTCATTTTAGAACAGTTAAAAGAGAAAAAGTTATATAAAATAATTCATGAGCAACAATTTTTTTCCTTCAACAGCCAAAGGTGAATCATAGAAGATCTTTGAGCAAGACTATGACATGATCAGAATTGACCTTTTGGAAGATTTATTTAGAAGTGGTGCACAGTAGACATCAGTAGTAAGAGCCTGGAAGTAGTCTATGAGCTAACTGGTCTTCAAGGCAAAGTTTCAGTTAAGTGTCTTGATTTCAAGCCTTTGCTCAAAAAATAGTGAATGATTACTTATACTATATTTTATGAGATAAATTTAGAGAGCAATCTGCATCTAAAAACTGTGCTAAAATTTCTTAGGATAATAAGGTAATTTCCTTTTATGGTGCTTTCAAATTACTTAACTTGTATTTAAATATCTAAAGACTATTTGTCTTGTCTTCCCAACACTTCCCCTTCTGCAAGCTCACTGGCTCACAGCTCTCTGGGGTAAGAACCCTGGGGCTGGCTTCAACATTGACCTTCAGTTTCTTCATTTTGAGGATCAATTGTTTTTATGTATTTTTGTGATGTGGATATCTTTCGTTATGAATTCTGTTTTGTATTTTGTATCTTTGTCACTGAGAGGTGCACGAGGTATGCTTTATTCCAAACTACATAGTTTTTATCTCACCACCACAGCTTCCCATCTTGCAGAGGTGGATTTTAGCAACACTCAAGTTTATGTTACATTTAATATCTAGTGACCTATGCATGAGCGATTCTGGTGGTTCTGATTTGTTACCGTCATCATCTACTCGTGTGGTTATTTGGTTTTTATCAATTTTTTCCTCTTCTGTGACTATAATTTGAAGATTCCTCTCCTCTGGTGACATTATAGATTCCCTTTCTTCTACATTCTGATATTTGAAGCCTTTCAATGGTTTAGATTTCTTAGAAGTAGGCATGATTGGAGATACATCTCTTACAAGGTCATCTTTATCAGATTCCTGAAGACTTATTGTAATTTTCTTGGTGATTATGTTTCACAAAAAATATAGAATACATGCATTTCCCTTTTTTGGCTCACCATATATTTAATAACACTTTTTAAAAAGTTCTTCATACTTTTTAGGATGAAGAAAAAACTCTCTATAACTTTATAATTTAAACTTCAGTGGAATTCAGATCTATTATATCTTTATTTTTCTAATTTTATAAATGGCACTAGTTCCTATCAATCTTTTTTTAATGTTTATTTTTGAGAGAGAGGGAGAGAGACAGAGCCTGAGCTGGAAAGGGGCAGAGAGAGAGGGATCTAAAGCAGGCTCCAGGCACCACGCTGTCAGCACAGAGCCAGATGCAGGGCTTGAATCCACAAACTGTGAGATCATGACTCGAGTCAAAGTTGGACGCTTACCCGACAGCCATCCAAGTGTCCCTTCAATCTTTTTAATTAGAAAAAACATTATCACTTTTGTTCTTCCACGGGTAGCAGAGATTTATCTTGGAATGAACACAGGCTCTGCTGTCTGTTTCATTTATTTATACCTGCTTCACAAACTACCAAAAGTTTAGTGGTTTAAAATAACTATAATATTGTAGTTCAGATTTGGCGGCACCAGAAATTCAGGCAGAGAGCAGCTGAGTGATTTTTCTGTCCATACGAACCTAACTGGGTCAGTATGTTACACACAGTTGAAGACTGGACTGTTGTGTAGGCTCTAAGACAGTCAGTCGCACACATACCTGGTACTTTGTAGGGACTGGAGGAAGGCTGGTATCAGGTGCCTCTTCCTCTTAAGTCTCATAGATCCTGTAAACAGTGTCTCAGGAGGGAAACTGGAATCTTAAATGATGATTCAGATATCTAAAATCAAGTATCTGAGAGCAGGAAGTGACAGTTGTCACTCTCTAGAAATACGAAACCAAAATTGGCAAAGAATCAAGAACTGGTCAAGAATTCAAAGAGTCCAGATTCCATGGGAAAGAAGATGGACTTTACTTCACAAGAAACATAGCAGGTGCACTTGGGTGCCTCATTTGGTTAAGTGTTGGACTTCTGATCTTGGCTCAGGTCATGATTTCACAGTTTGTGAGATTGAGCCTCACCAAGGTCTCAGTGCTGACAGCATGGAGCCTACCTGGGGTTCTCTCTCTCCCTCTCTCTCTCTCCCCCACTTGCACTCTTGCTATCTCTCAAAACAAATAATTAAACTTAAAAAAAAAGAAAAGAAATATAGCAAAGGATTTGTAGTATATTTAAGATACCAGTGTCACAATTGAATATCAATCAGCATTTCAACAGCTAAATAGCTTTTGACATTGAACATACAACTTAATTTTCCAGATTTTAGTGTCTTAATCATAAAAAGTATATAGTTTGCTCATCGCATTGAGTTTTGGCTGAAATTAAATGAAAATATTTCCATAAAGTAGGCTACTATCTTCCCCATGGTAAATGTTTATCATAGCTGAGGTTTTCTTTCCTTTATCTTCACTCTGTCCTTACACAGACATTTTCTTACCTTGATTGTTTTACTTGCCTTTTCTGGACTTCTACAAGTATGTAAAATATTGATTTTACTAATATAAACAGTTTCATTTTTGCTCTTGTATTAATGTACTTTTATATTGTAAGTAGACATAGGCCCAGTGATTGCAGTATAGAAATCTATGAAATATATGACCAAATACAATTTAAAATAAAATGAAAATATAATAATCTACGAGATTAAAAAAACAGTTACAATGCTTAAGGTATTTCTCCACCTGCAGTAAACCTAGTTATGAGACAAGGCAATTTCTTTTAAGTAATGGAAAATTGAATTATCTATTATGGCCTCAGGAATGCAAATACTAATGGCAATTAGACATTATCTAAGCTTTAATTATTAAATACTATTTAATGGAGATAGCTCAAATAGGTCCACGACAGTTATAAACCGCACAGAAATATCTTAAATCAAACTAAAATGTATATCATATCTTTCTTCTAAAATAGGCAATGTGCCTTTAAATGTATTAATACTAGTTGACATAGCGATTGAAAAGTTCATGTGATACAATGACTTGAGATGAGAGCTGTTATATTCTCTGGCATAGTCTTTCTAACAAGCTTAGAGGAAATTAAATTTACAAGACAAGCTTTCCGTCTGTGAGTTTATCATTCTGCTACACAATTAAGATTGCTGATATCTTCTCTCTTCTTATTAAATCCTGTAAATGTGCCCAGAGGCTACTGCAAAGGGAATATCCACAAAATGAGATCAAGAAATACATAAATAAGAAATGTGGGTTTAGTATTCATTACTCATGATTTCCAAAGTGTGCGTGAAAGATGAGCAGAACATTTATATTCATTCTGTTTTACTAATATTGACCTAACAGAATGTTTGCAATACAACACTGTGATGTCAGGGACTATAGACAAAAGAGGAACTTTTAGATCATGGGCTCATGACTTTCATTTGACAGATAAAAAAACAAACAGATCAATAAAAACAGGTGAGCAAACAAATTGTTGAGTCTTAAGAAAAACCAACTTCTAAAAATTCAAAGACCTAGTAAATGACAGAGCCAAAATGTAAATCTCAGTATATATAGAATTCTCTTTATGAATTCATTGCTAACTCTTGTTCTGAAATGTAATCTTTAAAACCCTTATAGCATACGTTTTAATACTATAAACTACCTTTAATCTACTCTGATAACCCAGTTGAAAATCTGACAGATTATTAATAAGACAAATTTGAATTATAACCTCTTAGAATTAAGGAGTCTCTAACAAGATGATACTAAACAGTTACTTATCTTAGTTAACTCTTTATTTTATCATCTACATAGGTAATTATAACTATCTGATAAGATTGTGTATTTAGTGTTATGTCTGTATGTGTATGTCAGAGGGAGGGTATGTGAGAAAGACAGACAAACAGAAAGAAAGAGACAAAGAGACAGAAATTGAAATCGATTGCTCAGTGACAAGCACAGTTTTGAGCAGAGAGCATATTTTAATGATTAAAGATTGGATATCGGTTTGGTAAACTCAGATTTGAATATTGTCTTTATCACACTGGAGTGTTATACAACCTTAGGGAGAAAAAAAAAAATCCATCGTGTTGGTTTCCTTGTGTACATATCTCTTTTGGTGGTTAAAAGGATTGTAAACAGTCTTCTCATTTAAGATGGAAGCAAAAAAGATCCAGACCCGTATGATTCAACTAATGTGAAATATCTCACAACACAAACTCTCAACATTTAAATTTTTGTTTAATTATCATTTGCATAAGGAATTAAGCATTTATTCCATCAAAAGGCATATTGCTCTTTCTCTGTGTTGATGAAGAAAATGTCCAAGTTTTAATATTTGTGGATCCTGTTCCTGGGGTCTCAGAGAAGCTATATATTATTTAACATTCACCAAGGTCAAAATGACTCACAAAAACCTTAAAGCACAGGCTCTATTTCCACTGCACTTACACAGTGTACACCTGCTGTGTTAAAAAAGTAAGTAAATAAATAACCCAAATGAGCATTCCAAACATAAAGATAAAGAAAATTTAAAAGCCTCCAGGTTTCTATAAAATTAAACTCATAATGGGCTTGCACATACTAAAACCATAAGATAAATTATGTAACTTTTTGGAATGCCGTTTGTGTGATGATTTATAACTATGTAAAAAAGAGGTACATATATATAACTGCATATATATATGTGTATATATATATATATATATATGTAGTTTCAAATAAAACTCTTTTCCTTTCTCTTTAAAAGAAAAAAATTTCTTCTTTTTGCATGAAATGTTACTACTTATAATTAGGATATACAAATAAGTATAGAATTTGTTTAAAAATAGTATTTAAATTCACATTCATCTTATATAGGAAAATAAATACTCTGGTTAAAACACAATATTGGTACTGAATACTACTCATTTCAAGTATCATTTATTTCTAGAGAACATTATCATGTTTACATTATTAAAACAAAATGTCCTGATATCTTGTTTTAACTATGGAAGTTAATGCAATTTGTAAAAAGAAACAAATGGGAACTTTGAAAACCTTGAGAAAATCTAAAACAATATATGAAATTATATGACATTAGTCTAGGAGTTTTCAGCTCTATTTGGACCCCTGAAACTTGATGAGCATAGCTCAGGTGTGGGGAACACTTATTCATTCAGCAAACATGAATCAATGGCTATTATGTTCCAGGCCATTTTCCAAATACAGGTTTCCACCACACTGAAAGTAGAGTGTTCCTCTGAAATTTTTTGTAAGCTGGAAATGAAGTAAAATGGAGAAGCAATTACCGTTAATTTATATGGAAGCATTTTTGAGCATTCCCAGGCTCAAAACAAAACAATACA
Source organism: Helogale parvula (assembly GCA_004023845.1). Taxonomy (NCBI): domain Eukaryota; kingdom Metazoa; phylum Chordata; class Mammalia; order Carnivora; family Herpestidae; genus Helogale; species Helogale parvula. The sequence goes on from PJEM01004226.1 coordinate 144,041, forward strand.
AAACTCTTAGGCTTTTCTGATACCTTAGGACACATTTTGCTAACAGATGCACGAAATGAATCAAGGTAAAGCACAGATGTTGGCAGACACAATTCAAAGCTCTGGTGGCTTGATGCTGAGATGCTGAGTGTAGTTCTTGGGGAAGGAGCTTGGCGGAATCACTCCTACTTCTTAGGTCAGGCTGCCTCTAAAATGGGTTACAGCAAAATAAATGCTGAACGTTATTTGCATTTTGCCTTATTTTTTTAGAAGTGAAAATTCTCTTGGCATTGAGTTGGTTAGTGAAAACAGGTACTGATGTAGGTCTTTTGTAACAGTGAAGTGGCCTAACTGGAACTTTCCAAAAGCGAAGAATACCCATACCAAAAAAATAAGAATAAAGAAGATTCAGTGCCTGTGGTGAACTTTCTGACAGATTTGTGAAGGACATTTATATAGAAGCGAGTGTGATGGGAACAGAGTTAAGGGACGAATGCCTTGTGAAAGTCGCTTCTGAGTTTACTTTACTAATTTTGCTTAAGTGAACAGGACAAAAGTCTGATTTTGCAATTGCAATGACTTTGAGATGTTAGTCTCTTGAAGGAAAGATTGTTTCTGAGCAGAGCAATTGGGCAGAGAAGATAATTTTATTCAAAGAAAATTGAAGGTTAAGACGACTCTTCATAGATTCTAGTATCTCATCTTTGCCTCTGAGCTCCCCTCTTAGAGTAGTGAGGACAGATTACATGGAGAAGTGACCTGACTGAAAAAAGTCATGTCTCTTATGTTAGGTGTAAAGGGCCCTTTCCTGTGTCTTTCCCATAAACAGTCCATATGCAGTGATGGCAATAATTATTCTCTGTGTCTTGAATTATTTTTTGCTTCAAATTCAAATAACTGACCTAGCAAACAATAGGATTGTCTAAAAGATTAAATGAGATTAATTTTATACATTTTATGGTAATAAAATATTTCCCATGTATTGTATTCAAATAAAGGGAATGTTGGAAAGATAGAATTTTGTTCACTTTAAATATGAAACACTAAGACTAAGAGAAGTTCATCCACCTCTTTGAAGTCTTAGACCTAGTTATGTCTCTGATATCATAAAAAAGTAGAAATCACATTTTTTATTCTGGTACCTTTTGTCAGCAACACGTTGGAAGGCGATTAAGAAAGTTTACATGTCATTTTGCCTTATGGTGGTCTATTCATCATTTCATCTACGATTTATTGGGAACCAAAGTTTTCAATATCAGGAGTCAACAGAAGAGAACAAAAGAAAACGAAAACCCTGAATTCCAGGAACTTTCATTGTAATCAAGGTAGGGAGTGCAGATGATGGACAAATCAAATAAAATGCTTAGAAAATTAAGTAGAGACATTTATTGAGCAGGAAAAAATAATAAAGCAAAAAAAGGGAGCAGAGTGTGTTGGGAGCGAGTGTAAATTATATAAAAGGTGGTTAGGTAACATTTTCTTTTTTTTAATGTTTATTTTTGAGAGAGAGAGAAAGAGAGAGAGAGAGAGAGGGAGAGGGAGAGAGAGAGATAGTGCCAGTGGGGGAGGGGCAGAGAGGCAGAGAAAGAGGGAGACACAGAATCCAAAGCTGGCTCCAGGCTCTGAGCTGTCAGCACAGAGCCCTATGCAGGGCTTAAACCCATGCACTGTGAGATCATGGCCTGAGTCAAAGTCAGATGTCTAACCGACTGAGCCACCCAGGTGACTCAAATATTTTCTGATAGGGGCACATTTGAGACCAGTGAGAAGTGAGCAGCAGACTAGAAACACTGCACAAATAGTAAACTGCAATTCAATGTGTGATGGTCACATTTAGGGAGTAGCAGAGCAGAGAGGGACAGAAGAAAATTAAGGGAAAATTAAGAGTGGCTCAGTTGGTTAAGTGTCTGAATCTTGATTTCAGGTCAGGTCATGACCTCATAGTGGGTTCTGTGCTGAGTGTGGATCCTGCTTGGAATTCTTTCTCTCTCTCCCTCTCCCTCTGCCCCTTTCACCCCATTACGTGCATGTGCTCTCTCTCTCAAATAAAAATGTAAAAAAGAAAAAGGAAAAAATGAAAAAGGGAGAGAGAGAAGAGTAAGAGATGATGTTGGAAAGTTAACAAATGAGGGTGAGGGAGCAGATACTGTTATGCCTTGGGGGTGTTTGATTTTGACTGAATGAAATTTGAAAACAATGAAAGACTTGGAATGAAACTTTAACATAATCTAAACAAATTTTAACAGATCACTGTAGCTGAATTATTGTGAATAGAGTCTACTCATTATACAATAAGAAGGCATGAGGAAGAAATAGGAAGCCAGTTTGGAAACTAATACCAGAATCAAAGCAAGGGATGATGGTAACATAAAGGAAAATAGTCAAATTTTGTATATCGTTGGAAGTTAAAGGAAAACAATGTTTTGGATTGATTAGATGGTGGGGGGGGTGGCAGTGAGGGATAAAAAGAAAAGGAGACAAAGATAGATGTTAGAATTTTAAAATTTGTATCACTAAGAATAAAATTAAGAGGGAAGAGCAGGATTGAGGTCAAAGATCAGAGCTCAGTTTGGGGATTTTTAAATGTGAGATATTCTTTCAAAATTTTAAAAAATGTTTATTTATTTTTTAAAGATAGAGAGAGAGCACGAGCTCGGGAAAGGCAGAGAGTGAGAGACACACAGAATCTGAAGCAGGCTAAATGTTCAATACTCTTAAACATTTAAGTATAAGTTCTGAAAGGAAAATCACCAAACTAGCACATAGCCTCAAAATGGAGTCACTTAGGCTGAACTCCATATCACCAAACCAAGATCTAATTTAATGACCATTTCTTCCCTTCCAGAAAAAGAATATTAAACCACTAACTTAGGAATTGCCTAATTAGCACTAGTTAGATTATCTGCCTGATAGACCTCTGCCATCTTCTAAAGGGAAGTAATCTTGCAATAACCAAACTGCTTTTCCCCCCCAATACGGTTTCCTTATCCCTGCTCCCATTTGTTTTGCAGTTCCTCCTTTATACCTGCTAGAATGAATCCTGCCCAATTCAAATAGGTTTTTGCTCACATAAACTCTTAAAATTTATAATGTGCCTCAGTTTATCTTGTAACAGTTTAAAATAAAGGTTTAGCTTTAGCTGATTTTCATCTATAGCAAGATAAGATCGTTTTTGTAGGTAATTGGGCATGGATATAAGTGGGTAGATGTTCTTTTCCAGTTATTTTAATTTCTTCATTAAAGTAGGAAGTACAGTCACAGGTGAAAGTAAAGGAAAATGATGTGACGTGGAGTAGTGGACTAGAGTAGAGAAGTTATGAAGAGATGCTTAAGAGATTGGGAAAAAGAAAGCACAGAGGAACAGGGCATGCTTACAAGGCAACAGTGACAGCCTGTTTGAGATAAATGAACATGGATATAAAGTGAGATCGTTGTAGGAGGAAGTTCAGTTCCACAGTTGGATTTAAAGAATACAACATTTGAAAGAGGCCAAGGAATTGATTTCATATACAAAGGAAAGACTGAAATGCAGGACTATGAAATTTAAATATAATTTTAGTCAATTTTGCAATAAGCATTTAGTGATTCCCTCTGATGCGTCCAGGGCTGTGTCCTGGGGGACACAGAAGAATATATAATCTTGGCAAGTACTCATGCAAAACTTGTTCTCTGCCTAGAAAAACTGATTTCTAGGGGCACCTGGGTGGCTGAATAGGTTAAATATCAGGCTTTGGTTCAGGGCATGATCTTGTGGTTCCTGAGTCCAAGTCCGGCATGGGGCTCTGTGCTGATTGCTCAGAGCCTGGAGCCTGCTTCGTATTTTGCATCTCCCTCTCTCTCTCAGCCTTTCCCCCTCTAGTGCTCTGTTTCTCTCTCTCTCTCAAAAAAATGAATAAATTAAAAAAGAAACTAATTTCTAGTAGTCAATTCTATTATATATATATATATATATATATATATATTTGTGTATATTTATAAATTACAGACATTAGTGTAGAGTTTTTAGCTGTATGGGGCCTCTTGAAACTGTGATGAACATAAATCAGATGCAAGTAATACTTATTTATCCCTTCAGTAAGTCACTTTATAATAGATTTTTGAGTGACGACTATAAGATACAGTATAATTAAATAAAATTAAAATTAAAATATTGGATGACTACAACAAATGAGTTAAATACAATTACATAAAATGCATTAGAGAATTACAGTGGAAACTTTCTAGTGCACAGACATTAGATTATGCTCTTTAATACTGAGGGATTCTGCATAGCTGCCTGACTGTTTCACTCACGTATTCATCCCAAATTATCAATTTTCCATTTTTTGCTAAACAATTGTCTTACCTTTTTGGTACGTGTAACAAATAAGTTACCACACACTTGGTCATTAAAAACAACACAAATTTACTTTGTGTGTCAGAAGCCCAAGACAGTCTTACCAGCTGAAATCAGGTGTTAGCAGGCCTGAATTTTTTTTTTTTCCTTGAGGCTATAGGGAAGAATTTGTCTTGTTGTTGTCCGTTTGTTTTGTTTCATTTTGTTTTTTCTTTCTCGGCTTCTAAAAGCCACCTGCATATCTTGGCTGGAGGCCTGAGGTCTCTTTACGACATCTTTTACTGGTTAAAGCCAGTAACATGATATATTTCTGGCCTTTCTTCAGGAGTCACATCTCTCTTGCTGACCACTGCCTGAAATGGTTTTTCACTTTTAAGAACACATGTGATTAGAATGGTCACACCTGGATAATATTCCATCTCAGTGCCATTCATTTTAGTCCCATCTGCAAAGTTCCTTTACCCAGGTAAGGTAAGATATTTCCATATTCTTAGGATTAGGATATGAACATTGCAGGGGGGGGGGAGGCATTTTTCTGTCTACATAGCAACCGGAATATTGTTCTGCCTCCATAGAGGTTACACGTGAGTGGGTAAGAATATCTCCGTGCAGAGCATTATCATTAATTTATGTGTGGTGTAGTCATGCACCAGAGCATTTGTATGTGAATCACACTGGGTTATAATTTGTGGTACAAACCAACTGTGGTGCTACGTTCCTGAGCAGAAGCCATAACTCAACAATATCTACTTAGGGAACACTGTGGAACACTGGAACAACTGGGGAAGGTGACAGGTCGTAAGATCCAATTTCACCAGTTCATTTATTTATGTCATAATTAATGAAGGTTTTGCTGGGTTTTTGTTTACTTGTTTTGTATTGGGGAGAGAACTGAGAGTCCCTAAGGGAATGGAAGCGAATAATTCTTATGGTTTTCCAAACAACTGCAGTCGCACTGAGTGTGAGGCTGAGGGAACTGCGTCCTGAAGGTTGGAGCGTGAAAGCAGAGGGAAGCTTCACGGTGCATCAGGACACGGGCTAAGTTTCATCAAGGCACCTGGTATATGTGAATATGGAATTCTTAGGAGAGATCATGCTTCCTTAGGAAATCACTGCAATTTATTCTGAAAAGACTTCCTCTTAACAGCATTTGAGAGAAAATGGTCAATTTATTATTCTATTCTCTGATTCTAACCCTTGTCAAGAGTCCTCCAATTACTCTGGCCCCTGAACTTGAGGAGCTGTCAATCTCTATGGAGACAAGTTATATGAGATAAATAACCTGAATAAATACTTTTTTTTTTTATTGCAGGCTATGATGACTTTAAGTTTGAGATACGCTAAGAGATGGGAAAGATCTAGACCAGAAATAATTAAGCTATGGATGTTCAAGTCTCTGTTTATTTGAACAATTTTTCTTTTTGGTCTGTTGAGACAGAGGAGGGGATATAGAGCTTTATCACACAGAAGGGATTCATTCTCATTATATTGAAGGGTTTTCTATCTTGCCTAAGCTTTGGAAGTTGTGTTTGTCTGCTACAGAACACCTCAGCACATTTGTAAAAGAGTTCTTTGGCAAGTACACTTGTCTTCATCAACACAGTCAGCGACAGTCAAACACTTCGTCTCCAAATTCTGTCATCTCCTTTTCTGCTCTTCCTTCGCTCAGAAACTTTCGCACAAGTTCAGTGTTTCAGGCTGACTCAAGCCAATTTGGTCTTGACAACTCTTAATAATGGTGACTGCCAAAGTAAACATTGCATGAGAGTTAGTCACTTTCCCAAAATCTCACCACCAACTAAATTCTGCTGCATATAAGAATGTCTATTAAAGAGATATTTACTAGGAAGAAGGATGCTATTGCTTGTCCAATAAGGATGATGAAATTCTATTCATTGTTTCAGATTCTTTCACTATACTTTTCATGAAAAGGTTACGTTATGTCAGATATATTAATTTTTTGGAAACATGATTTAGTTAACAGAATGAGGCAACTAGAATCCAGTTAATCCATAGCTAGGCATAGAAAACATTTTAAAATAAGTCCTATTCACCATTCTCAAAATCTCGACCTCTAGGAATGCTATCTGTAAATGTGAGAAGTGTCTCTAAAAATATTGGCCAATCCACATTCCCTGCACACTCATAATTTTACCAATGACAACTTAATTCTGAAATTTATTATAATAAGTGTCCTCTGGTATCATACATTAAAAGTAATATATAATATTTACTATAAATTAACAAAGCTTTGGTGGCAAAGATAGTTGGGATATTTATAATGCTACCCACTGGCGTATGAACTTTCTGATTAAATCCTAGGTGACTCCCTGAAAGTATGTAATTTCCAGATTAGAACAAATGGGAGCCTTTGCAGTATAGATTGTGTGTATAAAAATAACACAAATATAATATATATGCACATACATATATAACATATATGTTTGTTCTGGGGTCCAGAACAAAACTCCCCAAAACCTGCTACTTTGGCACATAGATTAGTTTGAGCTGAAGATAATCAAGATTGAAAAGGCTCAGGAAGAGCCCTCATGCATCCCCTACCTTAACTGCATCTAAGAATCTAGATGGAGGGCCTGGATCTTGGAATAGAGCTAACTCCAGAGATAATTACCAAGATATTACCCAGGTGTGGAAAGTTGGGGACGTTCACAGAACCTGATTGTTGGAAATTCACTCTGCGCCCCTATTGTCTCTGCATGGCACCAAAAACATTTGCTTACCAAACCTTTGACTTTTTCATCTTCCTGTAATTGTTCTCCTTTTTTTTAAAAGCTACAGATCCTTAACCCCATCTCCTTACCTTGGGATGGTGCATATGCCTCAAAGGCTTGGTTGTCTTTGAAATTCTCTAGATTTTGTGGGATTCTGTACATATGAAATTAAACTTGGTTTTCCTCTGTTAATCTTCCTTGTGCCAATTTAACTAATAAAATAGCTAAAAGTACCTAGGAAGGTAGAGAGAATTTTTTTCCTCCCCCATATATACTGCTGACATATTTTCAAATAAATGTCAAACAACTTAGTATCCAGTCCTTCAATATATAGTCATAAAAGAAGCAAAGAATGTGAAAATCCACATTGCAAATGGATATCTAGCAAACAAAACCATAAATTTAATTTTCAAATCCAACTTAATTTAAATGAATTCAAAGTATTTACAGAGAATTTCCTCTCTTTTCCTGAGTAACTCCACCTTCCCTCATTTTCTTCCTTTCTCAAGATTTACTTAGTGTTTACTCTGTCCCTGATACCATATTTTAGGGATTTGAAGTAAAATACCATTATATTTTTTCTCAAGTAGCTCAAATTGAGGATGCTGACACAAAGTATTTTATTAACTATCCCAAACATATCATTAGCCATATAGGGGATTAGGAGAGTACTGAATTTTGCCTATGAATTTAAAGATACTGTTCATAAACTAGTTAACATTGGAAAGAAGTCTTGAAACATGAGTCAGCATGAAGGTCAGTCTATATAGCAGGGGTATACAGTCAACAGCATATAGATTGGTGAGCGTATTGTACATTTAGGAAACCACAATATAGTTTACAATGTCGGTGGTATAATGTAAGAAAACGTCAAGAGATCAGAAAGACAAGCCAGGGTCAGATGACAGAAGACACTGAAAGCCCAATTAAAGTGAACATTTACTTTGAAAGTAGTGAAAATCCATTGGAAGGGAGAACCATGATCAAATCTACATAAACAGAGGGTGAGAATGCACTGAGCCCTGATCAAGGAAGAAAACACATTTGTGAAGGCTTTGCAATAATATCCTACAATCTTACTTTCAAGAGTTAGATATAACCAAACATTTGAGTAAATTTATCTATAAGTCTATGTATTGAAAGTTAGAGAAAAAAGTAATAATTTTAAGATTAAAGCAATACAGAGAAGAAATGATAATGTCATCCATTCCGTAATGGGAAAGATGGCTCAAAAACAGGAAGACTAACTGTACCTAGGAAGTTTAGAAGACAGAGAAAAGGGCGATTCTAAGATTTCTGACTGGAATATCTGGGGAGACATGGTGACATTCACTAAAATTGAAGACACACAACTTTGCAGTACAAAAGGGCGACATAATTTTAGGCATTTGAGATACCTGTGTAGCTTCCAGAAAGATCACTCTCGTTTGGTTTTCACTTTGGAAAATGTCTGTGCAGTTTAACGTGATCAGCAATCCTTGTTTCCACACAAAATTCTGGGTACTTTCTTTTTCAATGTCGGTTTTCATTATTTTTTTCGTTATTACTGCAGTCTGTAAATATTGGACTGATGAGGGTCTCAGTTCTTGGTACTTTTTCCCTCTCAATATGTGCTCACTCCCTTGGGAATTTCATCCTGTCTCATGCCTTTAAAAAACCTACAGTCTGATGATTCTCAAATACATCCCTAGTCTGTCTTTCATTTCTGTCTTTAGATTTCTATTCTATTTGTCTCTTTGATATTTCATCTGGATATCCAATAGGCTTTCTCAAACTTACCGTGTCCACAATTCAGATTTTTCTGCAATGATCTCCCTCTTAGAAAATGATAAAATTCTCTCACTGAGCGTGGCTCAGACTCACAAGTGTAGTCTCCTTCTTCACCTCTCTGTCTCTCACAGCCCATATTAGATTTGTCAGCCACCAACACTGACATCTTTTTCTCCTCATTTCCCAGCTTCCAGACCTGTCACCCTTCAGTTGTCAACATGGAAGTCAAAAGACAATTCAGATAATATTACATTCATTCTTGAAACTTGATAATGGTTTCTCTTATTACTCAGGAGAAAAGGCACAAATATTAACACGAACTTACAAGGTACTCTACAGTGCATTGAGCTTTACTTTTAATCGATGATATGGAAACTGATATTTTTACCTGCCTGTTCAGATTACCCTCTAAACTACAGACTAGTACACTTCCACATTCTACTGCTTCCTACATAACTCCATGGGAATCCTTAATAGCATGTAAAATCCAATATATCAAAATAACATTTTGATTCTTCACCCATTTCTTCCAATCTTCGTTCTGCACTTTCCCTACTTTAGTCTATAAAACTAGTATGCACCTATTGCTCTGGTCAGTAACCTATGTGTTGTATCTCATTTCTCTCTTTGCCTTGTTTCTATCTTATCTTCTTAATGTGCCTAGAAGTCCTGTTCATGCTATGTAAGATTCTTCCTGCTTTCACGGACATCCCCATAGTTGAAGATGCCATCACTTCCTATATAGGTTAGTCAGATGGCTTTTTAACTAGTCTCTCCTGTCTTCGCCTAATCCAATCACTGCAACTGACCTCTTACAGATTTAATTCAGACAATACCATTCAAAGGTTTAAAGTAATCAAAAACCCTTATTACATAGAGTAAACTCAGGACTCTGAGTTACATGATCTGTAAATTCCAATATGAATATTCTCTGCTTTGTTTCAATTTCATTTATTTCATCTTTCTCATTTCAATCCAAATATGTAGATATGTGTCATAAATATTATAGTAATAATAATTCAGACTGTTAAAATGCTTGCATCTATTTTACTATCAGTGACAGAAAAGAATTAGACTATTCATTTTTTGCTTCTTAAAAAATTAATGTTTATATATTTGTGAGAGAGAGAAACTGACAGAGTATGAGTAGGGGAGGTGCAGAGAGAGAGGAACAGAGCCTGATGAGGGGCTCAAACCCACGAACCGCGAGATCATGACCTGAGCTGAAGTCAGATACTTAACCAATGAGTTACTCAGGCACCCCTAGACTACTGTTTTAAATAAAGTTGGGATAAACATTGATTTTTACTTAGATAAATGCTTTATTTGAAATACATGCAGTGGTCTCTATTCGTCATGTTTCAAACACTGAATGACTCACCTCCCTAGAAGAAGGTGCTACTTTCAGTGTGAGAGCCTCCTGACATATAGAATATGCTCAGGTAAAATACACCAACAAGTTGTTTTTGTTTGTTTGCTCTTCATAGTAAGAGATGTATGCGCTCTTTAAAACATGAAAATTGAATTCGTATGAAAATGAAACTCTCCATTTAAGCACATTTCCTTATAACTATTATTGGTTTTTTATTGTTGTTGATTATGATCATTATTCCAATCATCTCATAAAAAAAGGAGTCTGAAGACCACTGACTATTAGTGTATACGTTTAACAGAAAAAGTTGCTAAAATACTGATAAATCTATCACATTAAGACCTTGTAGGGGTGCCAGGGTGGCTCAGCTGGTGAAGCATCTGACTTCAGCTCAGGTCATAATCTCACAGGTTATTGAGTTTAAGCTCCCACTTTGGGCTCTGTGGTGACAGCTCAGAGTCTGGAGGCTGCTTCAGATTCTGTGTCTCCCTCTTTCTCTGTCCCTCCCCTACTTGTGCTCTATCTTTATCTCTCAAAAATTAATAAACATTAAAAAAATTAAAAAAAAACAACTTGTAGTAAATTTAAAATGTTTCTTAGATGAAAAACTCTCCACATTTGAGACTAAAACTATTAAGCTAGAGGGTAACCTCAACTCCCAGACTGGATATTGTCATTGTTAGGAAGCAATATTTAATTAATTGATTGATGGGGTTGTGCTTTTGGCATAGAGAACGTCACCTCAGTAAGCAGAAAAAGGAGATTATTTTTCTCAAAAAGTTTTACAAAAAACTTCTTAAATTCAATAAATGTCAGAATCATAAGAAGAACTATAAGTTGATAATGTCATATTTCTCCCAAAAATAAATTTTCTAAACAAACATTATTTTACCTCTAAATATGTCTCATAATTAAGGGATAAGTATCATATGCTTAAGGGAATCATAAAGTTTAATACACTAAGATCTTTCTCCCTCTTCCTTTTAATGTATCATTAAATAATGGGAACATACTAACAACACATTTTATTTCTGTACACTTTATTTCTTCATGTTTCTATCTTTGAATTCTTTTGCTCTTAGGGTAGTTACTTTTTAAATTTTCTTTTTTAGTGAGCCATTGTCTACCACCTTTTTAAAAAAACAGTGACAACTTTTGTGTTACTGAAGGTTTCAAATTGTTGGTTAGATTTAGTACCAACTTGTAACATTTTAATTGGAAGCTAAGCTTATTTTGCATGTAGGTGGGGAGTTTGCCAACTATAGTGTTTCAAGGTCATTTAAAAATTGGTTCTATAGTTCTTTTTTTTCCCTTAATTACAATTAGATCTTTGGAAGAAATCTTGATATTCAGAAGTTCAGATTCACAAACAAAACAGGAATTGTTTATTTTGAATATGAACTGAAGGATAGATATGATATAAAATAAATCACTGTCAAGTGCTATCATTTTTTAGTAACCAATGAGGGATAATCATCAATTGACCAAGATGACCTTACTGTTGCCCTCAGCTTGATTAAACTTCAAGCAGATTTCTTCCAAACTCTAGACCTCTGACTTCCCTTTTCTTAGAGGACTTGCTTTAGACTACTTAAAACTGTAAAGTCTTTCTCTGCACCTTTAAGTTGTAAATCTTTTTTAAAGGCTCTGTCCAGTTTTATAATCCAAGAATGTCTTTCTAAAGGATGTGGGAACCATCCCTTTGAAATGTAATCATCTAGGAAGAAAGTGCCTCAAATCTCAGTCTCTGTGGGAGAGTAAAGAGCCTAATTTGTGCAAGAGCCAATTAGCAAACACAGATCACCTAATCACATTGACCAATTTCCCAACTAACTTCCTCTAGAACTCTTCCACGAGCTCACACAAGTGCTTAAAAACTTGTCTGCTTTTTGCTTCAACAGAGTCGAGTTTAATCTCTCTGTTCTATTATAATAGTCTTGACCTCTGTTGCAATATAGTCTTGAATAGTCTTCTTGCCGTTTTCACTCTAGGTAGTACAATTTTTTTTGACACAATCTTAGGTCAAAAGATATTTACTATTGAAATGTGATCTCTCAAAGTGGATTTTTATGACTCATTTCAAGTAATTAATACTTGTTTGAGCAAAGTTTCTATGTAGGTTTTTTTTTTATGGTTGAGTAAATCTTATGCTTATGATCTCCACCTTCATATGTATAAAAACTCTGCTCAAGACCTTTTAACATGATAAATATGCCCTTTTAGAAATTTCAGGAATAAGAGAGTGAAACAAGTTCCCTCAATAGTGTCAATAAACCAAGATTATAAATGGATGCTGTAATTGGGAATAATCTACATTTGCTTTTGCTTTGCAGGCCTCTGCTCAAGCTAATAGGTGAGCAGCTTGCTTGTTGATTTTTTGGTGGAAGATTGGAACTCATACAATTTAAGAAGGAAAAGCAAGTACTCCCCAAATTTAAGACTAACTCAAAGTAAAAGTTAATTCAGCCTAAATATTCTGAAAAGGTTTTCCTTAAATGACCAAGTATTGTGTTACTGAAAATACTTGATTTATTTTTTTAATTAAGAAATAACATTTATTTATTTTTGAGAGATAGAGACAGAGGCAGAGACCTAATGGGAGAAGGGCAGAAAAGAGAGGGAGGCACAGAAGCTGAAAGAGGCTCTAGGCTCTGAGCTGTCAGCGGAGGGCCCAACACTGGGCTTAAACTCAGGAATGGTGAGATTATGACCTAGGTCATAGTAGGACGCTTAACCCACTGAGCTACCTAGACACCTCATTGATTTATCTTTTTTATGTTTCAGTTTTAAGCATCATGTTCCATTTCATCTGTATAATAATTGCCCCTTAAAACTAATGCTTAAATGGAATTTTTGGTGATTATAAAGAACTAAATACAAATGGTGCTATTTGCAAGTTTATTTTCATCTGTGTAGCAATGAATAATGTTGAAATTTGTGGAGTAGAATGACTCAATTATTTTATTTTATTTTACTATTTTATTTTGTTAAATATTATTTTAGCAGTTAGTTCAGATATGGTCTGGACCAATGAATTAATTCACTTACCATGAAGAAGAATTGTTCAATCATTCTCAGAACTCAGCAGTCTTTCATAAGACATTAAAATATGCTCAAAAAGTGTAGGGAAAGCAGTTCTTCTGGATGTCTTCTGTACTTATGCAATCAGAGGTGATTTAAGGTGACTCTTGCATATCTAGAAACCAGGAAATCTTATCTAAGTCTTCTTTCAACTTCAACAGATGCAGCCACTCATCTGGAAAGTCGGTGGTGTTTTGTTGCCTTTCTTCCTCTCAAGTGGCTTGTCAGTTTTCCAACCCTTATTTCCTAAAATGTTTCAATATTCTTACTTAGAAATATATAGTGTATCTTAAACCAAGACAACACTATAAAAGTTGAAGTGTGGGTAAACGTGCCTGATATTATCAAGGAATGCACTTCAAAGTGACAAAGGCTACGTGATCTTTCTGCATGTTTTATTACAGTTAAGGAACTGCAGCCTCCACGCTTTGTAATAATAAAGTTACAATTTTAATCCTCGTAGATAGGCTCTGGGGAAAAAATTGTATAAAGGAAGTAGGTGACAAATACATAAATGTCATGGTGAAGGTATGGTAAACAAATGAATAGTATTATAACCCTAACTTTTTATAAGGTGATGCTGCATCAGCCAAGAGCTGATGGTGTGTGTTTGTGGAAGTTGGTGAAGGGGTGCATACTATGCCACCCCCAAACATGGCTCTTTGGCATATGGATAATTTTGAGCTGATTATTTTTAAGAGACAACAGACATGAGGGAAACTCAAACTGAGTAGGAGTTACCTTTATGTAAGAGACATTTACATTTAGAAGGAAAATTGTCATTTGTAAGGGTGTCTCCTTCTCTGTACCAGGAAAGGAAGGATGACTCTAAGTCTCTGGAAATGCTTAATAATGGAGAAGGCAATATATGTCTGCACAAAAATCTTACTTTTGTTTACTGTGCTTTTCCTGGTAATGTCCCATAATCTTTCCCCATCTGCATCCACCTCCAACACACCCCCCTTAGTTGGAGATGTTGTTTAACATCATGGTGGCATAGATTATTTTAGGAAGTTAGTCACTTTTCCTAGATCTCTGTCATGTATATGGAAGGCATACATGCTACGAAACTTGAGGTTGTTTTTCTCTTGTTAATTTGTCTTCTATTACTGATGAACATCTGTGTTTTGGGTAGTCAAAATTCTCACTCAGCAAGCTCAAACTTATTTGGTCAAAGCATTACATATTCTGTGACATGTCTGTATCTCCATGAGTACAGATGACAGAATTTATTTTTTTGTAATGTTTTATTTCTGAGACAGAGAAAGACAGAGCATGAGCGGGGAGGGTCAGAGAGAGAGGGAGATACAGAATCTGAAACAGGCTCCAGGCTCTGAGCTACTGGTCAGCACAGAGCCCCATGCGGGGCTCGAACGCGCGAACATGAGATTATGACCTGAGCCGAAGTTGGAGGCTTAACTGACTGAGCCACCCCGGCGCCCCAGATGACAGAATTTAGTCTGTTGTGATTTTTCCCAGCAAAATAACGACTTTTGTCATTATTAATTTGGACTACATGAGAAAAGATTATCCACAATCATTTAGAATGGTGTTCTATTCTGATCAATAAATATAGTTTTTACTGTTTTTATACCGCTGAATACACATTACATGTGTAGTAAATACCTTCCGACTGCTGGCATCTCAGTAACCTGAACCTAAGATGCTTTAAGAAGGAATTAAGGGACTAAGCTTCAATGTTATAAAGCTGGTTACATGGAAATAAGTAGATGATGATACTAAGTTTAAATGGAATACAAAATATAAAAATTGATTGTGAAATATTAGAAATTCAAAATATATATCAGATATTTTATTTTTTACCATTTATTTATTTTTGAAAGACAGAGAGATAGAGTGTGAGCAGGGGAAGGCACAGAGAGAGGGAGACACAGAATCCGAAGGAGTCTCCAGGCTCCGAACTGTCAGCACAAAGCCCCATGCAGGGCACAAACGCACGAACCAGGAGATTATGACCTGAGCTGAAGTTTGCAGCTCAACTGGCTGAGCCGCCCTGGTGCTCCACAGCTATTTCATTTAGAAGACTACTTTGGTCTTAAATTTGGGTGAAGTTTTCATTTTTTACTTTTATATCAGATCGTCTATGTATCAGAACTTTTCTATCTACCATGTTAAATTGACTTTATTAGTTCTATTTCGCCAGCTCTAGGTCCTATATACTTCAAGGAGAAAATTCATGTCTCTTAATTTATGATACCTTCAACCAGGCTCTGGCACAACTAATACATACAATAAATAATGATTCAACTATATATACCTCCTTCCTATTTACCTGGTTTTAGTCAAATTCTTATAAATTATGTTTTTTGTATGTTGTACTCCAGAGAGAGAAGAAACTGAAACAACCACAAAATAATATAAACATAAACCTTATGAAACTAGATAAAAGTGAAGAAGGCATCTCACAGTTAATGTGGAAGTAGTTTAAACAAATAAATAAAAATCTAAAAGCAGGGCCCGGACAACAAGGGTATGATGGAAGGTTGGCGACTATGAGCTGGCACAGTATTCCAGAGCCCAAGGAGGGTGCGGAGTAAAGGACATTATTAAGGAGCTCATCATGAACACGTTTGTACAAATTTCTTTTTTTTTTATATTTTATTGTCAAATTTGTTTCCATACAACACCCAATGCTCTTCCCCCTAAATGCCCTCCACCTCACCATCACCTCTTTTCCCCCCTCCCCCTTCCCCCTTAACTCTCAGTTCATTTTCAGCATTCAATAATCTCTCAAGTTTTGTATCCCTCTCTCTCCCCAACTCTCTCTCCCTCCTCCGCTCCCCCT